>UCQR01099424.1:0-12958 GCA_900474235.1 Cecidostiba semifascia | reverse complement strand
TATTTATACAAAAATATTCTTTAAAAAAATCACGTAATTTGAACTTTACACATCTTCAAACATGTTTCTATAATGCGTTTTTAACGAAAGTAAAAAGTTTACTATTACAAAGCTTCCTCTACTGGAAGGCAAAAAACCCTGTAAAATAATTAGCTTAAATGGCTTTCTCTAAACTAATTTTTATTATTTTAATATGAAATACATCGTAATAATAAGTTGTCCTGGAAGCTTTTTAGGCCAGTTCTGGCCGTAGATATATATAAAAGGGGCAATTTCATACGTTGGCAGTTAGACCTACATACGCCCTGCATTTCTTTATTAATGTTAAAATTTTTGATTGGGCAAGATGTATTATTGAAATAAGAATGCTAAATTCTTAATCGATTATTTTTTCCTAGTATAATAAATAGAAATATAAAAATTTAATAGCTTGCAAAATAGCTGTTTTATTATTATTATAATCGTGACTGCCATATTTTGCGCAGTATTAATTTCCTTGTATGTCATACCCACGAGTAAGTCTAAAAGAATTGTTCCATCGCAGTTTCTAGAAGAGTCAGTGAGTTTTAGAAAAGCATTCATGGAATATGTCGAAGTTGATAGTTTTCCTTGTAGTGGGATTCGTCGTCCTCTTAGGCGTTTCGGTGAAGGTATGACATGTTCCTCCATTCTAGATCAATATTATAATTAATTTGTAAACTAAAGAAAAAATTCATTCTTTTATTTTAGGGCAAAGATGATATTTCTGTACGTATTCACAAAATTTTATTATAAATCCGATTTTTTACTATATGTCATAACGAAATAAGTATTTTTAGGCTAAAGACATTGAAGATATCAGACGTTTTATGGAAGAACTAGTTCAGAAGGTACACTAGTTGTATATAAGTTTTTTATCGCATTGTAAATTTGTATTTTACTAATTCTTTTCTTCTAGGAAAAGCTCAATTGCGAGAATTATCAAAAATTCTGTGTAGATCGAAGCAAGGCAGGAGAAACCTCCTGCAACGTAATATATTTTTAAATTTGCTTAATGAATAACACAGAATTTCATCAAATTTGCATGAATTTTCGTTTACTTTTCAGTTTGTTCTACAAAGAGTCTTGTGCGGTGAATCACCCTCAAATGAGAAAATGAAGGCCATATTACAAGAACTACGCAACAGTAAAAAGCATGATTTAAATCCACAATAGATCAGCAACACGAACGCGATCTTGCACTTTAATATTGTCAATTTACTTATCTACAATTTCAATTGAGAAATAAATGTTTCTTCCCTTATTCACAATCTAAAAACGACAGAAAAAAATTACCAAATAAATTCAATTCAATATACACCCCAACAGTCTCTCCCACCTAAAAACATTAAAATTCCTTAATTGCACAAACAATCATTTAATATGTGGCTCTGAAGTAAAACGAGATGTCTTTTTTTTTTAAATCGGGAAAACTTTGGATTCTGTATTTTCAAATAGATCCTTTCCATGTACAAATGACAAAACATAAGTCCATTTCTCAAACTTTGTGTGAGGCATAACAACATAGGTCCATTTTAATATGTCTTTGTATATGCTGGTGATGGCTTCTATGAGACTTTCTTTTGTTGATTCACAACAAAATATTACTTTATTTAACTCATTTCTAGACTTTCAAAGGTTTTTTCGGAAAATCAACCAATGATCTTTCCGATTCCAGTCAATACTTACTCTGAAAAAACGAAAAATGGACTTATGTCGTTTTGCAGCCATAGACTTGCGGGCTGTAACGTACAATTTTGGACTTGTTTTGAAAACCCATTCGCTCATTAGCTTGCGTCTATGCATTCTCCGTGCGTTAAATTATAGAATAGGTTCCGAAAAAGTCGAGAACATCAGTATTAGATGCGTATACAAAGTTCCCGGCATAATAAAAATGAAAATCATCAATTATGGCCTTCGAATACTTGTTGTACCTGATACATGACATATGGAAAAATTGTTTTATATTTTTTACAGTGTATCTGATTGTATTTAATTTTTTTTTAATTTTTATGCTATTTAAGATGCGTATACAAATAGAAACCGATTAATCATTTTTTGATCATTAAAGTGATTAAGTCTCCTTTAAATACACACAAACACATATTTATACAAAAATTTTCTTTAAAAAAATCACGTAATTTAGACATCTAACTTTAAACTAACTTTGGACATCTTCAAACATGCTTCTATAATGTTTTAACGAAAGTAAAAAGTTTACTATTACGAAGCTTCCTCTACTAGGAGGCAAAAAACCGTTCAAAGTAATTAGCTTAAATGGCTTTCTCTAAACTTATTTATTATTTTAGTATGAAATACATCATAATAATAAGTTGCCTTGGAAGCATTTTAGGTCAGTTCTGGCCGTAGATATATAAAACGGGCAATTTCATACGTTGGCAGCTAGACCTACATACGCCCTGCATTTCTTTATTAATATTAAAATTTTTGGTTGGGCAAGATGTATTATTGAAATAAGAATGCTAAATTCTTATTCGAATTTTTTTTCCTAGTATAATAAATAGAAATATAAAAATTTAATAGCTTGCAAAATAACTGTTTTATTATTATAAGTGTAACTGCCACATTTTGCGGAGTATCAATTTCCTTGTATGTCAAACCCACGACTAAGTTGAGTCAGTGAGTTTTAGAAAATCATTCGTGAAATATGTCTAAGTTGATAGTTTTCCTTGTAGTAGGATTCGTCGTCCTCTTAGGCGTTTTGGTGAAGGTATGGCATGTTCCTGCATTCTAGATCAATATTATAATTAATTTTTAAACTAAAGAAAAAATTCATTCTTTTATTTTAGGGCGAAGATGATATTTCTGTATGTATTTACAAAATTTTATTATAAATTCGATTTTTTATTATAATGTCATAACGAAATAAGTATTTTTAGGCTAAAGACATTGAAGATGTCAGACGTGCTGTAGAAAAACTAGTTCAGAAGGTACACTAGTTGTATAAAAGTTTTTTATCGCATTGTAAATTTGTATAGTACTAATTCTTTTCTTCTAGGAAACTCTCGATTGCAAGAATTATCAAGACTTTTGTGTAAAGCAAGGCAAGGCAGAAGAACCCCTCTGCATCGTAATATATTTTTAAATTTGTTTAATGAATAACACAGAATTTCATCAAATTTGCATGAATTTTCGTTTACTTTTCAGTTAATTCTGCAAAGGTTCTTGTGCGGTAAACGACCATCGAATGAGGAAGTCAAGGCCATAATTCAAGAACTACGCGACATTATAATCCAATCTTTAAATTCACAATAGATCAGCAACACGGACGCTATCTTGTACTTTAATATTGTCAATTACTTATCTATAATTTCAATTGAAAAATAAATGTTTCTTCCCTTATTCGCAACCTGAAAACGACAGAAAAAAATTACCAAATTGAATTCAATATATACACCCCAACAGTCTCTTCCACCTAAAAACATTAAAATTCCTCATCGCGAATACAACCATATACATACCGTATATAGAAGAATAAACAAAACTTGCATCAGCAAATAGCCGATATCGTGGGCAATAAAAACTCTCGCATCGGTATAAAAAGTCCTACACATGCACACATATACAATAAAGTTGAAAAAGTTTCCTACCCGCCGCACTACTGCACATAACTCGCTGTTCTATCTCTCTCTCTCTCTCTCTCTCTCTATCTCACCCCCGCAATTCGCATATATATAACAGCCGTCTAACAAAGTCATTTTCGAGGATATAAAGCCGCAACGACTCGACCCTCGGCTATATACGACAACGACGACGACGACCCTTTTCCGCGTCGCTGAGAGAAATCGCGCAGCCCCCATTTTCCAGGCCGCCGCTTCGCATACCAGATATGCTATACTGCTATAAGACAGAGGGCTGTGTGCTCTGTGTGCAGTGACGAGCTCTCCCTAACGAGTTCCAACTTCCAGGCACTTGCTTCTTTCTGCTCGACAAATCGTTGGACAGATCGACTAGAAACTCGTCGTCGTCGTCGTCGGCTCGAATTATCATCTGCAATTATAATTTTATTTCTTTCTCGTTTTATTATTTATTACACCATATACATCGTGCGAACGGGGATGAGCTAAAGAAATTTCCTCGCTATAATCCTCGTAACAAGATATACTATATAATACAACCTGGACCACCTCCTTACCTACGTTTCATTCAGCCAAAGTGACCAAATATTTACAAGAGGAAACGTGTACATATACAAAGAATGCATATCACCCGCGCTTTCTAATTCTAATCGCGTTGCTAGGTATATTATAATAATCCTCGCGACAAAAAGTGTGTATATGAGCATCGTCTATAAATCCTTCACACATGGCTCGTAAATCAAAGGAATAATAAAAAAAAGAAACGCGGTCCCTTAAGGAGGCGCGGTCAGGTGCAGTCGCTCGCGCGCATGCACACGTGGAATAATGCGTATAAGCAGGTCGTGTCGCGCGCGGCTCTCGAGAGAATATTAGCATAAGGAAATTGGGATATATGGACTTGCATTATGCACCGAAAAGTCTCATTTGCATACGAATGAAGGCCCCCCCTTTTTCGTATATACCCATAGCAAGTGCGAGGAAGGAAAAGAATAGACGCAGGAGATTCGACGCGCTCCTGTCACAGAGAGAAAGAGAGAGAGAGAGAGATTGTCGTTGAAGGCTAGACCGTATATGACAGAAAAGGATCCGATGCGGGAGAGAGAGAGAGAGAGAGAGAGAGAAATAAGGGGCTAAGAGAGAGGACTTATCCGATCCGAGGCGCGACAGCTTGGAAAATGGACGAGTTTTAGTTTAACGAAGATTTTGCTGGTGTTAGACAGGGGTGTGTGTATATAGAGCAGCTAAAGGGTATATATTCATTTTAGCGCCTTTGGTGGTCTCCGATGATGTCGGCTACTGATGAATATACAAAGTGGCTGAAACGACACGGGCCTTTCCGTTTCTCACGGAAAAGGAAAAATCTAGGCTAATCTCAGAAAAATGTAATACTTACTCAGCGGGAGGGTCAATGTCATTTTATATATTACATGGTATATATAACGAGTCGTATCACAGAAGTGAAAGTATACTTATTTGCTTCTGCGCAGGAAAGACTCGCGCGATTTTCTCTCCGTAACTCCATGCAAATCCCGCACATTTCATTATCTCGCTCTGGAGTTTAATATATACGCACGAGCCGCTACTCTTTGACGGGGCTCCTTTGTTTTATATATGTATAGCGCATCAGACATTCCAGCGATGCGGCTATATTGAAAACTATAATATAATGACTGAAAACACGTGCGTATGAATGTCCTCATTCATACGAGGGATTTTAACGTTTCTTTTTTTTGAAAATTTTATAAGGTATAATATATACCCTGATGGTACATACGTAACCGCTTTAAAACATTTTAAAAACGTGATCTCGCTCGCAAACCTTAAAATGCTTGTGGATTTTGTTTGAAAAAACGTTTTACAAAGGTTGCTAAAACGTTAGAAACGTCCGTTAATTATTTTATAACATTTTAAAATTATTTGTCTTTTACGTTATATATAATTGTTTATAAAACGTTAAAAATAAATGATTACGAAAAAGTTATAAATATGTTTGTATTACAACGTGTTGTAAATATTAATAAATTGGAGTGATTTAAAAAATAAATTTCGTTATTATTTTATAACGTGTTTTATAAAAATTATACAACGTGTATTAAAACTTTTATAAAAACAACATATAAATGTTTTAATATTTATATTATTATTCGATTAGCGGACATTTCTATAACGTTTTAAAAATCTTAATAAAAATCGTTTTTTTAAAACAAAATTCACAAACGTATTCTGTGCTATCAGGGTAGGTATACAAATACATACATATACAGCTTGTTATAACTAATGCAAAAGCGCTGTTCGACGGCATTTCTATGTATTTATTCGCGAGTGCATTCACGCGGTGCAGAGGAGGAAAAAAAGGCACGAGAGTGATATATATCGGCCGCCCGCACCTGAAAATATACATGTATATATAAACGATCGTTTTATATGATGCAGTTGAGACAGTTATATGCAAGAGCGATTCATTATATACGGCACGTGTGCGCTTTGGAATTGTCAGATGAGAGATTTTACACGTCGATTCTGATAGCAAATTGTTACGAGCATTTTTTTCATCGATTGTATATTATACCGAGAATATAATTCGATTTAAAATTTTAAAATTCTATCTTCGCTTATCAGCTCGCAAAGATACCATCATCAGATACATTCCGCTTTTTACTACCAAATAACTCAAAACGAAAAAAACCTCCGTCTCTCTCAGATATCACTACCGCAAAGAGAGTTTTTCCTCAAAGCACATAATACCGCCGTCGTCTCTCGGTTTTAGAGTCTCTCGGGCGCGCGCCGAGTTTATCTGCATCGCAAAGAGCGAACCGCCGCCGCTGCGACTGGCCTACATTATCCCACGCCTCGTCATCCATTAAGTTCAAAAGCGACGACTCGGCGCGCGAATTTCCGCCGGCTCTATACTGCTCTTTTTCCGCGAAGCACTACACTGTATGTGTGCCGCTCGTATGTGTGTGTGTGCGTGTGTGTGTGGGTGTGGCTACATGCGTTGAAAATACTTTGTTTATAGATTTTTATACACGGTGTTAATTAACAAAAAAAGTGTTTTACGGTAATCTATATGCAAATCGATTCTAGAGACACTATAGTTATCACACAGCAAGTTGCCGCGTTACTTTTTTCGAGGCTTGTAATTTTTACTTTAGAATTATTCAAATGGCTTTAGTCGCGCCGCGAGAGACTACTGAAAAAAACATGAAGTCGTTACCGCTGAAAAATTACATGGGGGACACAGCTGCTACTGCTGACTTTACGAATTCAGACGTCTCTCCTCCTTTCGTGTGTATTACGATATAATCAATATTCCAAACGATTTTTACGTAATCCGCAAAGACACGTGTGTGAGCAGCTCTTTTACAAATTAATTATCGTCAACTATTCTCGTTTCACCTCATTAGACAGTATATACACCATTTCCTGCAAACGAATGAATTTCGTGTTACACTCGGCCTAATAATTTCCCGCGAGTCTTTGTGTACAAGACATACACAAGCATATATACATGCGGCCTTCCTTCGAAACGCGTATGTATAAAAGAAGTGCTTTGTGTCCGGGATAAATAACGAGCCGCGCGCAGTGAGTACAACGCTCTTTAGGCTAAGCACGTGCGCAGAGAGAGATACACACACACACACACATACACACACACACACACAAGTTTGTTCCGTTATCGCGAATTTTGCGAAATACATCGACTTTGTTTGCCGCCGATAAATCCGATTTTAACGCCTGTAATATTGCAGTCCTTCTTCGAGATAATCGCGCGGCTGCGGTTTGCTGCTTTACTGTTTTAAGTCTGACCTCGATTTTTCATTTCTTTTTCCTTGTAAATCACTTTCATCTGATGTACGTGTGTTGTACATATACCTCACACTTTTTTAACGGAAAAGGAATTAATCGAAAAGAAAAAAAAAATTAAAAGATGGAAGAGTATACAGAGTCGCGCCTTTTAAAAATAGAAGCCACTCAGTTTACTAGACAAGTACAAATTACCTTTATCGAGTGTCTCTCTCGTCCTCGTACATTTTTCCCATCTACGGGGAGACGCGTCGACCTTCTTCGATTTAGCGAAAAACTCGCGGAGGTTAGACGCCGGAATCCGGCGCGTCGATTATTTCTTTTTTTCCTCTCCAACTGCAATCGTCTCTCTGTGTCTTTTATTTTATCTTTTTTTTTCCTCCTGGACTCGAGCCAAGTTTCTTTATGGATAGATCGATTCGAATGTCTGTATGTTTTCGATATCGATAGATTTGGACGTCATAGAGATTTGTTTTTTTACGCAAGAGATCACGGACGATCGGCATTGAAGCCACGCGAGGTTTTTCGTCTGGAATATATATGATAATTAATTTTGCAGGTGCGAGGAGATCTATATAGTGTCTTTCGTAAATTTTCCTGCTTATTTTTACATTCAGACTCCTGGATGCTCGCTGACACAAAAGCGCGCCGATTATAAAACGTCAAAAGGATCGGAGAGCTGTTCGATTTATTACCGATAATAAACTTTTTTTTCCCGAAGAACGCGTATAATACGGCGACTCGTAAAATTGCTTTCGCAATCGAATTTCGAGTGTATACATACAATGAACGAAAAATTTCATTCGAAAAATATAACGCGACCCGCGCGTTAAAGTAGCAATAAAACCTCCAATAATAAGAGCCATTCGAAAACGCCATAATATCACGCATAGTTTCACGAAGCTCTGATGAATCGACGTTCTGTGCTGGAGGTTACATAAAGCCCTCCTTTTTTCTGTCTCCAGACGAGCTTTAATTTTTTTCGTTGCCGTTGTATTGTTCTCGTATTACTACGCCGGCAATGAAAAACAAAAATTTTCTTACGTAAGCAAACTATCGAGTTTTCAATATATAGGCATATACATCCCTAATCCTTTGCGGACCCGCATCATCGAACGCTGAAAAAAGGGGCGACAGATCGAGGGGTGCGTGCCGCATCGCTCTTTAAGGGCTTTTCAAATAAATTAGCCCTTCATATCCGCCGCGTTGATAAGATGTTTTCGTTTTTTTTTTCTCCTTTCGAGCCTCTCGCCGCCGCTGTCGAACAAATATTGGTTCTTCCGAGTGTTTAATTGCCGATGTTTTTTTTTTGTGCAGGGCGCGTCTATATCGCTTGTATTGATTTAGGATTTTTCCTTTTAAATTTATAAAAAGTCACGTATACATAAACGTCGACTTTCAACAATAGTGGTAATAATACACACCGCGCAGAATATCAGAAGAAAAACCACAGGAAAGTGTGCAATCTCGACGCAGTAGGCAATGAAAAACAGCTCCGGCGAAACTCGAGAGGAAAAAAGCCATTAGAAGCTTATCTCGCTTGAGAACCCGAGGAAAAACACAGAACGCCGTCGTCTTTCTCCATCAGGGCCGCAGGAATAATAATAATAATAAAAAAAGCTGTTTTGCCATCGAATATACGATTTTTCTCAAACGACTGCAGGACGACGAGGAGAGTCTAAAAACACATCCGTAATATCGTTGCGAAACTTACATATACAGCTGCACACATGTGCGCGGGAGAGAAGAAAGGATAAGGCACATCACACACGAGATGAAGATTCTCTTGTTGAAGTGTGTCATTTGACAGAAGAAGAAGAAAAAAAGAGGATGTATTTTACGCTCGCCTTGAAAATATTCCTATATCTCTTGAGACGAGTATAGAAGCTTTTACTTATTGCTCGAGTAGAACGCGCGTCGCGTTTTGCAATTGTAAATTATAATTGTCGGCGGCGGCGTTTGTTTTTCCGTTTTAATTTCTGATTATCGTACGAGCAAGGCATTTCCGGCGTGTCTGAGATGGTTCGGTTGATCCTGTGTTAACTTTTAAATATTTCAGGTTCGTATTATAGTCTAGGACAACTTTGTATATATGGGAATAACATTTTTTTTCTATGACTACATCGTATCGCTAAAAATTTATTGCACTCGTATATTGACGCTCGTTTATGCCACTAAAAATTTTCATTGAAAACACTTTTGTGAGCTTGATTTAAACTTGATTTCTATTTGTGTGTGAACCGCGATGTATATTAAAACAAAAGCAGTTTTGGACTGGCCTGGCTTCCCACTAGCCTTGTGTAAATTCTCCGGGGCTTCTGATGAGCGAAGATATGTGGCACATAGGCGTTTTCCGATTTCCCTCCATCGCTATCCGCTAACTTAGTGTACATATAATATAGCCGTACGTCACTTTTATGCCAAAACAATCTTTTGTTGGGCCTGATATACTTGGGTCGTTCATGCTTTATAACTGCTCGAATCAGGTTAAACAGCTAACCTGACTGTTCGCGATCAAGATGCATATTTTAACAAATTTTCCTATTAGATTGCTAAAGAATTACAACTTGAGCTCGGATCCGCGGTATCTACGTATCATAATCTATCATTGGTAATTTTTTGAGACCGAAACTAACCACGTGCTTATATCAGAGTCGGAAAATCGGCAACGCATCAGCACAATATTTTTCGTTATAATTTCGGTCGCTCTCGACAACAGGAAAATCCACTTCTAATTCTCGAGTATTATACTTTACTCACAGACGCATTCATAACAACTTTGCAGAACCTTATAACGATCAAATTGCCCCCTATAATACACACACACACACACACACATGTAATGTTCCTTATTTCAAAAAAGATCCTTCGCATCTTAGACGCGATCTCCGCAGTATATAATAATCTCCATCTCCAGCAGACGCTATATTATAAAATCAGAGGAAAACAGGCTTACACACACATGCGTCTATATACTGCAAGATCGAGGAAAAATCGAAGAAGAGGCTCGTCGCCGCGCCGCCGAGAGAGAAAGTATACAGCGCGTGCACAAGGCTTTCAAGCGGTCGTCCTCAACCCAACGTCAAGGCTCTATAGGAGCGTCTCTCTGCCTCATCTCACACCGATCAACCTTATATATGTATTTGTGTATGTAATATATAGGTATAGAGGGAGTTGGCCGACTACCAAAATTCCGATCGCCAGAGAGCTCTTTCCGGTTATCGGACACGCGCGAGCGGATGGTATAGGTATATAGTAGCCGGGAATTATGCGGAATTCCGAGAAGCCAAGATGGACCGCGAGATGGAATGTATAAATGATATTGTGAGCGCGGGCGAAAATGTATTCACCAGTCGAATGTTTGATTGGGAGTATAGCGTTGTATTATTGGCTGGATGGGATTTATTTTATTGTGTTGTATGGATGCTCGTATATATTGAATTTTTTTTATCTTTAGAATGATTATCGATAGAGATATAAAAATTGCCTTGTTTATACAATACACGTAGTTTCGAATCTATAATAATCGCGTTTAAAAATCAGACATTTTACTGGAGTTTCCGCTCGGATTTGTTCATTGAAGTATATATCTGACGATGCTGTGATATTCTATTTATTTTCTGTGTCAATGGCAAAACGATAAAACAAAAGTTGGGACTCTTCCAAAACTTCCACTGATCAATCGAACATATATTATACACACTTTGAATCATCTCTGTTGACGACGTTATATCACCGGCTTCTGCAGAGAAAAATTTACAATATACAATATTATACGTATATAACCAACCACGTGAATCATCAAACAAAAAAATCAAAACGACTTCCGCGGAAGCTCATCTGCACGAGAGAGAGTGAAAGAATCAGACCACGAATATAATACACAAACATGTACACACACACACACGACGAGAGTTAATATTCTGGCTCCGGATGTTGCACGCAATTATTGTGCAACAAGCCGATGAGACCGTATACAATACACGCCGATGAATCATTGAAAAAATAATAGTTAGTAAAGTAAGAGAGAGAACGATGCGACGACGGCGCCGGGGCGTCGACGTTGGCATTTCATGAATGACACGAGCTAGCTGTATAGCTTCAGATATCGGATGTGTCTTAATTGTTTAGCCTATGATTATACGATCTAAGTGTGTGATACTTATATACAAGAGAAACTATATATCGTCTTATCTGTGTGTCGCCTTCTTTTTCGCGTCTTCTGATTCGCGTTGTGTATTATATGGTTTGATAAGGAGAGCCTTCGGTGTTTCTTCTGGATTATTATATAGATAAGATATAATGGTCTTTGCTGTCACGCGAGTATTTTGGAAATTCCGGAGGATTGCAGTGTTAACATAGTTAATGAAACTATTTGATATACCGTTCGAATTAGCTCTTCTTGTTCATTTTGATGCACTTTGTTTGGGTGATATTATATATGCATGCGTTTATTTTATCTTGTTTATTACGATGAGATGCTGACATAATCAAACGTTGTTATTGCCGCCGGTTTTTTTTAAATTCATAATATGTTATCAAGTTAGTACTTTTGCACTTTACAATAAAGACAAAGTCGTAATTTTATAGCACACAATAAAAATATAATTATGTATCACACGCGAGCACTTTTTAATAATTAAACCATCACGTGATATAAGCCCGACAAAAATAAAACCGTCAATCCCATATCAAGCACGACATCCTTAATAAAATTTCCATCAAAATGATTTCCCTCACGCACAGTGTATATTATATATACACGACAAAATTAACGATAATAATAAAGTCGTAGACGCACGAGACGTGAAAAAATATACGCATTGTGTATATAGTACGTGACTGCGCTTTGGCGCCGGGTTCGAAATATTTTTCAGCCGAATTCCGGAACGATGATCGTAAATCTTGCATCGAGGAGAGGGGAATAACGTCCGCAGGATAAAAGTGAGTTTTAGCGCGAGTTTTCTTTTTTCGAACGAGCGTCTGAACGAAAAAGAAACGTGAAATTTATAATAGACTGTTTATTATAAACGCCCACATTTTCCAAAGTTTCGCAACAAGTTATATCGCTTTGAGAAACAGAATTTCTGAATCATCATCCAAGTAGAACATAAAATAATTTCCTCAATGCCACATCCCCATGGAGTCTTTTTATCAGTAGGAAACATTATACACTAATCCATTCGACATAACATTATATCCAAAATCCATTCGATTCAAAAGAAAATTCATTCTGTGCCAAGAAAAATAATACTGACTCCATAACTAAGTTTTTTGAATCAAGAGGATTTTTTTTTCATTCTAAACACTATGTTTATTAAAATGAAATTTTCTTCTTTAAGGTAGTTCACTTGGCCCAGCGGTGCTCAGTTCGAGGTTGAATTAGAAAATTAATTTTTTTAAATATTATGCAGTGTTATCAAGTGTGAAAACTCTAGAATTTTTAGTTTTGTATATCAAAATATTGGTAGAAAGTGTTTAGAGCATCAAATATCCTCAAAACTTAGAAAAGTGAGAAACACTGCGCGCATATATAG
>UCQR01099423.1:0-10210 GCA_900474235.1 Cecidostiba semifascia | reverse complement strand
CAATGGGCTCTGTGTGTGTATATATGTATATGTATAAAAGCGCTAGGGAGGCGCGAAAAAAGCGTTCATTCAAATGGACATGAGTGCGCTATAGCTGCTGTATTGATAGGTCAACTCAGGGTTTGTTGTTAACGATTGTTGAAGGGAATAATGGGGCTTTAATTGAAGCAAGGATTTGAATTTGTTGTTTTCGAAATCGCGTTTATTGTCCTGTAACTCCCTCTTTTTTGTTTGTAATTCAGTGAATGCATACAAAAGTTGATGGGTTTCTTTTTTTTGTGTGTTGAGATAATGGGCTTTGTTTATGCAAGGAAATCTGCTGAATATCGTTTTTGTTTGTTTTTACAGGTTTAAGTCGTCGTCGAGTCTATTTTGTGAATTTGGTCTGCTTCCTTTGTAAAGTGACATTTTGTGTAAGAAGCTTATCAATGGGATGGCTGGAGTAGCAAAAGGTATATGTAGAGAAGAAGGATATAAAGTGTTTTGGTGCCGTTTCGCTTTGATCTTCGATTATAATTCACTCGTGATGCATCTGCGAAGGGATCTCCGAGGCAGAATCCTACTATACCAATAAAGTTGTAATGCTTATGTGTGTATGAATTTTTAACCTCAAACAGTGAACTTATTTCTAAGCAATAAAATCATATATTTTGAATTTTCGTATTACTAATTAGCATAGATAAATGTATACCTATTTAAAAATTCGTATAAACAAATTAAGTTTAATGAAATTCGCTTTTAAAGCAATCCAAATTTTTATATTGGATATCGCAAGCAAATAATTAAATCACGCGAGAGTCGGCTTTTCTTGTAAGCCGATGAGTATATATATAAACAGGATTTTCAGTGCATTGGGCAAATAAGTATTTATTTTTCGGTCAACCCTTGGGGAATGAGAAGAATCGCGAGCGTAAACATAACGATGGCACACGATATAGCCTTAAATTGGATACAGCTATTAGGTGTATACAGCCTGTCGCGAAGGTCGTTGATTAATTTTCACGTCATATAGATAGCGCGCGATAACTTTTATTCCCCGATTTTTTTCGATTCCTCCCTTATTTTTACGCCAGTAATCGAAAAAGCTCAAATGCTGATGTTGCTTGTCTGTATCATAAAACCCCAGGAAATCTGTCAAAAAGATCCAACAATATGCCGGCATAAATCTCGGCCAAAGACATCAGATTTCAAAAGCCAAAAAAAAAAACAACAGAAGAATAAAAAAGCAACAGCGCATATAGCAGCATATCGGCGCGCGGTCGTCTCGTTTTACACGATAACACCCGAACTTACCGCCTTGTTTTTCGACATCAGCCCCATTACGAGCGACGTGGCTAAGCTGTTCTCCAGCACTTTATCCGCCAGCAAGCTCGCGACTTGTGCGTTAGTGCCACCATAAAGCAGGCAGGCGCCCAGTACATGTGTGTGTGTGTGTGTGTGTGTGTGCGTGTGTGTGCGTATGAATGTGTGCTCGATTCCCAGTGGCTTTTTCCTTGGCACGCTTCGGGATAAAAATCGTCCGATATTTATATCTCGGCAGATTGGCGGACACGTCGTCCCTTAAAGCTCGCGCGGGGGAAAATTCAATGGCTCGTGCGATATGACTCTCTTAGCGCGCAAGCGAGAGAAAGACACTATATACATGTATGCACCGCGAGAGACGCTCGAAGATAAGACTGCGGACAGACGTGACGAATGAATATTTTCTGGGGCCGGCGCAATGTGCCCTATGCAGCCCGTGCGGCCGCCTCCTGAATGATTCAAACTCGCGGCGTCTACTTCTACGTTTGCGAATATATATACGTAGACACACGTGCAGCAGAAGCGCCGCTGTAAGAAATAAGAGTCGAAAAAGCATAAGACTTATACTCCACTCATGCGCGGCAAGAAGGAAAAGCGTCTGAGGCAGAGAGAAAATAGGAGGAGAGAACGATAAATCCTCCCTGTCAGCTGGCCGCCACCGACGAAAAGGTCACTTTTCTCCCCATGTCTCTCTCTCTCTCTCTCTCTCTCTCCACACGCCCCCGATGCTTTCTCTGTTGTCTCTCTTTCTCTCTCTCTCTCTGAACGGCGTGCGATAGAGCCGATGCATTAGCGACTGAATAATTCCGGCGCGACAGGCTCGTGTCCCCCCGTGTCACGATGTATATGTATATACTTACAAATAGCCAAAAGAGACGCTATACTCTCGTGTGTGTATTTTGCTGTGTGCTATCCCTGCTCTATATTCCCAGTCACGGCTCTGATTATCTTAATAGAAAGCTCAAGCAGCCAGATATAGAGAACGATGTATCATCGAGAGTGAGACGTATTTCTTTCTCGTGTGTGTGTGTGTCCTTGCTTTTCCGGGTCTTCACATCCTTTGGCTGTGTATTTCTTTTTCTTTTTTTTCGAAGGGGTTGCGGTGTGTTTTAGGTCGATGAGAGTTTTTTGAAATAAATAAGCGCTTTTATTGCTGTGTTTATATCACGAGAGAGAAAGAGGCAATTTAGAGAAAGTGCGATATTGTGAGATGTGGTAAGTGGATGAAGGAGACGAGAGTCAAAGGTATTTTTTTTTTTAAATCACAAAAAAGAACGCTACCACAGCACTTTGAGAAACATCCTGTTCCATCCTATGATCGAGTTCACAGAGCTGTGTTTTAAAACTCGGCGGCGCGTAAGTCGCTCTATGTTGTTTTTACTGCCCTCCGGCGATTGCACTTATATACAGCCTCAGAGAAGAGAAAGACGCAATCTCGGAGCAACTCTCGGACTTTGTCGTCGTATAAAGCTATATATGAAGAGCTGCTCTTTTCCTGCACCTCCTTCTTAACGCCCCAACGGCGACTTTGTAAATCAAGCTCGCGCGCACGTAATCGAGAGCGTGAGACCTGGCGATTTACGTAGATTGATTTTGTTTCTTTTTTTTCGGAGAGGAAAGAAATTGATGGTGAATTGTTTGCGTGTACTGTCGGGAGATATACGCGCGAGCATATTATGTGTGTTCGAGGGTAACTATCCGAGAGGAAAGTTTTTTTACTTATGGCTTTCATCAATATTTACGACTCTCGTATGTGTATATAAAGTATATATCTATATGGAGTCGCACAGCTGATTCATCGCGACATACGAGCGCGTTTTTCAAAATTCACGATGTGTGTATGCGTTATATGCTATACTCGGCGCGAGTATTTGCTCGGGCAAAAGTTACATCAATCCGAGGGAATATAAAGCCGGTGTTGAACTGCGCCCATTGTTTCAACGTGTCTTATTGTGTTCGTCGCCAACAATCTCTCTCTCTCTCTCTCTCTCTCTCTCTCTCTCTCTCTCTCTTTCGTTGAGGCATTATAATTCATGGTGTTTCTTCGTACGAGCTGTAGCTGCGCGTGTATAACATAATAAGCTATTCATACTGCTAATATTGTGCTGTTGCGAATATTGCGGCTGTAATATATGCTTATATTTTGCACCTGATGCTGCATTGGAATTCCGCTATTATCTATATTCAGCGGTAAAGGGATATATAATACGACATATTGAATGTTTAAGACTGATGGAGGATATTACATCGTGTGTTTTTTGTAATAAAATATAGCCAAGTTTGAGTGTATGTGAAATCGTTGGTGGATTATGTAGTTGAGCTCGATTTGCTCGGTAAAATGAGAGATGAGACGTATATACTGCATATCTTATTCTTTTTTTACCGCGACTTCAAAGAAACTCGTATTTACGCGTATATTTATGGAAGATTGATATCCGTGGCTTTCTAGCAAAACGACTTGAATTACTTTTTTTCAAAATTCAGTTTAAGGCGTATTTTCCATATTTAAAGCCTCCTCTTTCACGTAAAGATATTAAAAATGTCCTAAAATTAGAGCATTATAACCGTGATTTCTAAAATACACGAAAATGTAACTGAGGTCGTTTTGCCTGAAAGTCACAAATATATGCCGAGTAGGCTTGGAGCTATTTTTTTCACTTAATCTTCCTATCGATATATCGATTTATTAAAGTGGAAATAATTAGTCATTGAAGTGAAAAAAATATATACAAACACTGCCAACTTATTGGGTACTATAATCTATATACTTTAAAATATATTTTAGTATAGCTTTAATGATTCAATACAATTGAAAACTCAAACTATTGTAATTTTTATAAATGTGAACACTTAAAGTACAGTAATGATTTTTAGATTAAATTTTTTACTCTTTAGTCGAAGAGCAGAATTCTAAATCACCCAACAATGTTGTTTTTATCTCTTCCAGTAATCTCAGAGAAAAACAATAAATATAAAAAATAGCAAAGCAGATCCGAGGCAGTGTTTCTGTAATCTCTTCGACTAATCAGAGAATAAACCAAACCAAAGTACAGTTCAATCTACTGCAATATATTTATACATAAAAATACAAAATGCAGAATTCCAAATCACCTGACCATGTTTTTTTTTATCTTTTCCACTAATCGAAGTGAAAAGCAAATACAATCATTAAAAGTTAATAAATCTTTTATTAGACTGGCATTGTCATGTCCTTCTGCTGTGCTTTCTATTGCTACGTTTATCGGTTTGTATTTCCACTGACGAAAAGCAAATACAATCATTAAAAGTTAATAAATCTTTTATTAGACTGACATTGTCATGTCCTTCTGCTGTTCTTTCTATTGTTACGTTTATCGGATTGTATTTCCACTGACGAGTTCAGTTTCCTTTTTTTCCTGATATTAAAGAAATGTTGCGATTACTATATATTCTGATAACGTTTCTTGCAATGTCTACGGTAAGCGTAGACAGGCAAAATTGGATCGATCAAGTACAATTAATTCTGAAATACATGTGCAATATGTTTTTAACAAAACATCAAATTCGTTCTATTGCAAAGCTTTCGCGATCTGGAAGAAAGCAATTGAAAAGAGCAATATAATAATAACGCATCTATTCGAACAGCATCCATAAATCCCTCGTCTGCCGGGGAACGAGACGAGCTTGCACAATTTCGCATTAGTCTAAGAGCCGCGACGGCGGCGGCGCGTGCATTTTTACGAGTGAAAAATCAGCGGTCCCCCCTACTTCTCCTCGGAAATGTAAGAGTCAATTATTATATGTACGACGGGAGCACTTTTGGAAAATTGCTGAACGAAGCCCGCACTACGTTACCAGCTAAGCATTTCAATGTCGGCGGACAAGGGGGAATAAGCTCGCGAGCGATGCCAAATTTCCTTTCTCTCGGCGACGAGCGATGTTTATGGAAAAATTATTCCGCCTTTTGAATATTGAGAAAGTTGTCTACTCTTGCTTTTGGCTCTCAGTATCGTGTACAACGGCTCTTTATTTTCAAAACTATATCGTCGCGGTGCAGCCGTCGTCACTGTCGCAAAAAGCTCGCGTATAAGTTTGCGAAAGCTGCATTGGGAGAAACTCAAAAATTGAATTATATTCTTTTGGAAGACCAGTGTAGACGCCAAAATGCAGTTTCTGCACTTTTATACAGTTTCTTCAACCACATCGAAATCAAATAACGATCTTCGCGACTCGACAAAGCCAACAACATTATAAGTATTGGACACGTATATGCAGTCGATGAAGCCATTGAAAAGCCACACGAAGGTACAGCCTAATCACGCGCGATCTATATTAACCCGAAGCACGAGAGTGTACAGCGCGTTCAATAGTTCGCGAAATAATCGCCGGGCTAATTATCAAGCTCATTATACGCGCCTGTAAACAAGAGCCTCGCATCGCATAGCAATACTATACATGCAGTTAGAAGAGATTGAATTTCGCGCGCTATACTATACTCTTCGGTGCTGTAAATCGTATATGACGAAATCTGAAATAAATGCACCTTCGGGTGTCCTAGTGTTACGAGAATTTTTTTTTTAAATCTTTGGCTTCCGGACCATTTTCAATCTTATTTTGTATGCTGAAAAATGAAGAAAACCATATTTCTGTTAAGCAACAAAAGGTCAAATACATTTTTCATAATAAAAAATAATAAAAAATGGAGCCAAAAATTAAAAAAAATTTCAGTATATTTTTTTTTTAGATTTCGTCACATATATAGCTTAATAGCATTGCGCGACTCAGAGTAGGCTGGATTTGCGTGAAAATCCAAAGTGCTACACACTCTCTCTCCCTCTCGATATAAACGCGCGCTCAATAAAGCCTCGAGATATTGCATATAGCCTGTGACGACGTGTACATAACTCGACAGCAGGTATCTCCGATGGCTAGGGATTTCATTTGGAATCAGATTTATTGAGGCCGACGACTGGTGTCCAGCTGCGACATCGAGCCGTGTATAATAACGCTACTGTCGATCACTTCTCCGACGCGCTCTTTAATTTACTGCGGCTCTGTAGACTGGATTTCCAGGGAAATAAATTCTCTTTGAAACTAAAGCCAGAGTTTCGCACAGAGATCGATTCGGCTAATTTCGCGCAGTGGATAATTAAATATTTTCCAGACTGCTGAAGCTAGGATATCTGATGCAAAGTGTATAATATAGTGTAGTATAAGCTAAATGATTATAGCATCAGGGCCACCAATTGATTTTCAGTTCTGCATAGTTGCGCGTTCCAACTAATTGTTCGAGCTGAAGTAACTGCTAATAAACGGCAATTACGTACGAACTCCGAGGGTATAGAGGTAATCTTAATCCAGGGCTGATAGAATCGGATGTAAAACCCTTGGGAATGACTCTTGCGGAGATCAAGGGTATTAATTTGAATTTAAAATTCGAACTCAAAGAGAGAGAGAGAAATCGAGAGAGTGATCGGGTTGGTGCGAATATATATCAAGTTTGTTGAAGGGATGAAGTACAGGAGAGTATGTTTTCATTGTTATGGAAAACGCCAGAGTTTCCTCGCGGGTTAGTAGATTTTGCTAATAATGCGGAAATTCATCAAAGCCGTTAACTGGATAATTGACTATAGTGAATCGATTCGTGTAGAATTCAATGAATCCTCGTTATACTCTCATCAGTTATGTTGATTACGATTTAATTAACTGTATATATATAGAGCGTCAGTTCTATGCGAAACTGGATATACAATGCGTGTCGAACAGTGAATAAGATACGGTGAAATATGAGCTACATAGTTAAATTATTGAAGATTTATTGTGTTGTACATTACATATCAGTATTGCAGATTTGACGAAAAGGAAATATACTGAAACTCGTATATGCAGAATGTTTTAAAATGAATCGAATCCTTACTAACATTTCTACGAAATGAAATAGGTACTACACGAATGTATGATTTTCGTTACTTAGCTATATATCCACCATCAATAATGAATTCGCAGAACAGTCAAATTGCGACATGACCCAATAAATTTCGATTACCCGATCAAGCGGAAGCCAAATTCACCAGTCCAACAGAGACACATCACGCGCGAGTGGAAAACATTCTCTCGCATATATAATCAGCCCACTCTCTGCACACCCGAGAAATATACAATTTTCATGCTAAAACTACAAATATAAGCCCTTTAATTCCTCTGTCCAGCTGATTAATTTCAAAAGCAGTCCTGCAGTCGCGCGCATACGCATCAAGCGTGTAATTCGTCTCTCTCGCTTTCCTGGGAGAGCACATATATACGCATAATTCATTGATACATTATTAAACAGGCCGAATGAATATGAATTATTAACAATTTTCCGAACTCTCGCCGAGGACTATAGCTTTCGAATTAATTTTCACGCTCGACCGCTTGCTCCCTGTCATCGCTGCTTCGTGGAAAACTCGAATAATTTGGCATCGCTGCATAATCCTGTTTCCCCTCTCTCTATCGAACGCAAAATTCTCTCGGAAAAAGCCAAACGGTCAGTGCAGCATACGCGCAAAATTCCATATTTACGAACAAGCCGCCGCCGGCGACGACACGAGCTGACAGAATCAGAGGCTTCATTCCGAATGCAAGGGTGACAATTAATTTTCCACTATAGTCCACGCTCTATCTGTTTGCCTTTGTCGTGGTTGATTGAGCGTCGCCGCATATATAGCTCTCTATCTCTCTCTTTCTCGATTTTCCCTCTCGGAGCTCTCATCGTAACTTTCGGCATCAGAGCTGATGCAAAATTTCGAGAGCACTAATCGCTGCGTCCGCGCGCGCCATTAATTGAAGTGGCTAGAGCGATGTGATTATTATGTCGAGCCGCTGCTGCGGCGATTCAAATCGAATATACGCATTGTCCGAACACACGCATACTCATTGTGCCCGACGCGCGCGAGGCTATATGCAAACGTCCCAGTTTCATCTCTCCCTATACCTATATACTGTGTACACACATACATACAAAAGAGAGGTGCGATCTCTGTCGCGCGCGATATTTCACCTCTGCTCTGCAGCAGCAGCGGTGAGAAAGTGCTTTTGTTTCGGGGCGTCGATTTTTTATGTCGCCGCGCCGTTTTTGACGGGATAAAGGCGAGAGAGAACGAGGAGATGTGCGAAAAAAGGGCGGCAAACGCGTGGGTGAGGACGTTTGTCTATATATGCGGACAATGCTCTCTCTCTCTCTCTCTCTCTCTCTCTCTCTCTATTTGGCCCGTTGTTTGATTCATTTTAAATGCAGTCCTTCTCACTCTGCGGCTAGCGCCGCCAGCTGTGAATGAGATATATAAAGCGCACGAGCTTATGTTGATTCTGCCGCCGCGCTCGCTCGCTTCTGTTTGATTGTAAATCGCGCGCGGTCTATTTTTTCGCTCTTTATGTACTGCCACGCGCTTTTTACCGTTCGCAGAAGGCGGGGATTTTTTTTTTCTTCTTTTTTGGCGACGACGCGTGGTTGTAATGGAAAATGCGAGGGATGTTTCGGGCGCGAGAGCTGATTGTGCGCGCGAGGGCTCATTGTTTTTTGGGAAGTTTCTTTTGTGTTTTGTGGACACGCGCTGTGGAGTTTGGGGAAACGTGATATAAATGCGTCGTATATGTGCGTGGCTCACGTGCAGTAATATATGAATCTCATTTGAATTGTTTGATATTTTTAATATTTTTGTTTAATAACTAATTTTGGATATTTATATTCTTTTGTAATTATGTGCAGTATGCGCAGTATTGATTTGTAGATTAGATTTCCTGTATAATTTAAAATGCAGAATTCCAAATCACCAGACCATGTTTTTTTTTTATCTTTTCCACTAATCGAAGAGAAAAGCAAATACAATCATTAAAAGTTAGTAAATCTTTTTATTATTAGACTGACATTGTCATGCCCTTCTATAGCTCTTTCTATTGCCAAATGTATTGGATTGGATTTTCACTGTGATCAGTTTGCTTTTTTTCCTGCACATGCGGACATCGGTCTGATGTTACAGTACTTACCAACAATTCAATTTATAGATATTAGAAATGTTGCGAAGATTATACATTCTGATAACGTTCTTTGCAATGTCTATGGGAAGCGAATAAGATGGAATGCAAATAATGTTGATTAAATTCAAGTCTCGCGTCGTATATCCTGAAAGTGCATCGGATAAGTTAACAGAGCCTTTTTTATCACGATGAATAAAGTGCATATCTCTCAAGAAATAAATAAATGATAGGTCTATAAATTTTGAACTCCATTAACTTAATGAGCACAACAATATCAAAATAGCTGTGGTTTTTAAAGTTGGTTCGTAAAAAAATGTTGCACCAAATTTGTTCTAAACTCAAAATAAAATAAAAAAAAGATATTTCAATTCGATTTGAATTCTATTTATTGGTTCACATGATTTTATTTGCAAAATTTTGTATAAAAGAAGCGAGGAAGACGTTCAAACATCATTTGAGTTTGAAAAAGCCACTTTCCCCCTTGTTACACATCGTGCTACTTCATCGAGCTTCTTCTATAACTACCGTATCAAACAGTTGTATATAGGTATATCTCACAAAAAAATAATTCTATCGCACCGCAATAAAAAAGAAAATCAAGACAACAATTTTAATTACTTTTTTTTCAAATATATCTCATTTTTTCCCAAGAATTTCCCCCAGGTGTCGACTGTAAGATCATAAATATATCTCTCCTCGATTATAATTTCTCACCGTGTTCTCTCCAGCCACTCAAATACGTTATACACGAGTAAAAAGCAGCAGCAGCAGCAGCAGCAGTACCCGCGCGTCGTAAAGTAGCCCGTTAAATCCGTTCCCTTATTGCATTATCCCATCATCGCTCGGCCGTAAAAAAAACGAAGCAAACGAAGACTCAACAAACCATCGATCAGCATCGATCGACCTATAGTCT
>UCQR01099421.1:0-10816 GCA_900474235.1 Cecidostiba semifascia | reverse complement strand
ATATATATATATATATATATATATACGAACGATGCCATATAGCTGCGGGCTGCACCGGTAGGCCAAACTAACGAGCTAATGGACGAGTCGTAAAACAAAAGCGGCTGTCTTTCTCTCCTCGCAGATTTCTATACAGGAATGACAGGCTCTCCTAATGAAACCGATGAGACGTCGCCCGGTTAATACGTGATTTATCGCTCTTTGCCTCCGTGGCTCTGCACGTTTCACGGCAATTCGTAACCGTTATAAACGTAGAATTCCAACGAGAGAGACTATATATATACGTTGCAGCAGTGCTGATCATTAATATCCTCGGCGAATCAAGCCAATCGTCTCTCTCTCTCTCTCTGTCTCGCTCTTTCTTGAGAAGGGAAAAGGACATTTGCATAAAAAGAAAAAAAGAATTCCGCGCGCGAGTGAGCCAAAAGTGTAAATCATCGGCTTTTATAAATCAATATTTTACGGCCAATAAAATCTTCGATTATCGTCTATCTCACTGTGTATACATATGTGTGTGTGTGTGTGTGTGTGTGTTTTTTAAGCATTACTTAACTTTTGCCGTGCACCAGCAATATAACTCTGTCGCTTGTCGCACATGGAATATTATTATACACACGAGTTATAACAATGAATCAAACGAGCTAATTAGAATTTTTCCGAAAGACATAATGGACCAAGACGAGAGAGAGAGAGAGAGAGAGAGAGAGGATCGATTGCAGCTGCAATAATTGCTTCAATCTATATACACACACTATACTAAAATAAATAAATAAAGGCGAGTCATCTCGCACCGCGCGCCGACGAAAAACACACTCGGTGTTAAATTACAGGGGAAAAAATTTTATTCAATTTGTTTTTTAATTACTCTCTCTCTCTCTCTCGCGCGCGCGCGCGCGCCGACGACGAAAAATAAACAAATGCGGCGTAGCAAGATAGTGTGTGTATGTGTGTGCCTTTTCTCATTGTTTCAAGGGGACCGGCGAGTAACTCGCCGTGAAATTGGTAGGAGTCTTGAAAAATTGCCTCGTCATCCCCGTTCGATTCCAAGACCTCGATTCTACACCTGAGTGGTAGTGTAGCGTATATAGCTTCTTTTCTTCCAATTTCTGGCTGTTTACAGTTCATCGCCGTGTCCATTACTTACGACTCTAAAGCGAGACACTATACTACTACTGTAGTTATCGTGATATTTTGAGACTCTATTTAGCATCATGTATATAAAAGGGATGATAAAAGGTGAAAAGCTGTAGAGAGGAGAGAAATTGGCCTGGGAAAAAGAGAAGAGAAGACGCGTGTATATTATATAGACAGAGGGAACCGATCGTGATGAAGTGAGCAGCCGCGCCACGGGGTACCGGCTATCCTCAAGGTTTTCTGGGCGCCACGGAGCGCTTTCAACACCTGCCGCCTGTAATTATTTCCGTCTCTAGAAATTTTTAATTAATTATACGGGCAGCTTGCAGCGCGCGCTTATATTTCTCTTTTCCGTGGGCGTATAGTAGTATATATTGTTTTTTTTTTTCTTCAATTATTCCGCACCGCGCGGCTCTGTGTTTTTATGTTTATATAAGCTGAAGAGTTGAGTATATTATAGAGAGAAAGAGCGTATAATTTCATTTTACATTTTCCATTAATAACAATCATATCTCGGGGAAACGATCAGTTGGTTAAGTGCTGAATTAGGGTCTCTCATTTCCTCGTTATTTATATTTATTCTTCTTTTATCTCGAGGTTTATTCTGATATTGACATAGCGATTTATTAGCATTTTAATCGAGTTATAAACTTAAACTGGAATAATTGTGCAATTTTTTTTTTTTTTTTTTTTCATGAAAATTCATGCTTTCTTTTATTTCTATGTATAAAGTGTATTATATATACGGAAACCGCAAAAACGATGGGAATACAAGCTATACAGGTACAGTAGTATACAGCTCTTCGCCAATAATTCGGCTTTTGCTTTGGAGAGAGAGAGACTATTATCCGCGTCGGCAGGTTTGGCCCTATTATTATGTGACATTTACGCACTTCCTCTTTCTCGGGTGGTCTGCGCCTGACTTCCGCAATTATTGGTATTAATGAACAGTGCGCGTTCGTGGAAAATCCATAAATATGATTCATTGTTTTCTCTAAACGATCTACAAATTATTTAAGCTTGATTAGCTGTGGGTCTTCTCTCTCGTAATGCGGTGAAAGGCTGTAATTTATAATATTAGTTACGAGATATTGTATACCAAGATGAATAGGTTTATTCGGAGAATATTGACACTGAAAAAGTTATACCTAAAAAAAGAAAAAAATATAAGGAGCCGAGAGCGTTAAAAGATTCCATGACTCCCAGCATCACGAAAAAAAGTCGTGGATCAGAGTTTATATACACATCACGACTCTCTTCCACACGATTTCGCAAGGTTATATCATTATTCCTCCTAATAATAGCACATTATATATTCGCGTAGTGCTTTTTCTCCAGAGAAATGTCAACCTCTCTCTCTCTCTCTCTCTTGGCCGCGTAAAATATTCAAATATAATGATCCGTACACTCCACACAGCAGCAGCTTTTCTAGGTTGATTTCCACACGTGTATACACACACACACACAATATCACAGCAGCAGCAGCAGCGTCGGCAAATCCTTTGGTCGAAAAAAAGCTCATTATACTTCCTTGCGGCCCATTGGCTCGGAACGCAAGTCTCGCACACGATTCTCGGTCGCGCACTTATACCTGCCAATTACGCGTCGCGAAAATGCAACGGCTCCTCCTACTCTCCAGGCTGCTAACGAGTTCTCGATTGCAGCGGCGGCAGCAGCTTATGCCAAGGCGTCGGCTTTCGCGCGCAGCTTAACTAAATTATTTTTTCATAAATCCTGCGGTCTCGCCTTATATATATATTCTAAGCGTACGCGATTATCCTCACACATGCAGAGGGATATATAATATGTAGAGAGAATCGATATATGTATCGGGGATCGATAATTTCGCAGAGCGCAGTTGATGATGATGATCACACAGGATGGAGAGAGAGAGAGAGAGAGAGAAAAGGGTTGTATAGTATATACTGTATACACTCTAGTATTTCCATATGCAAAAGAAGGCGAGGAGAGAAAAAGAGCCGTAATGGCATCTCGCGCCGGCTGATCACTTGTCGAATTATCGATAATGCGGCTAAACCAACAATACAAGAGAGAGAGAGAACAGCTCTCTCTCTCTCTCTTCTTCCTGTATGAGCCCCTCTGAGCTCCGAAACCGCAAGTGAAGAAGATTGTTGCGCGCAGCGAGCATGATCGGTGTTCCGAGTGTTAACAGAGCGTCCGACCGATCACCGACCGCATCACCTGGCCGCATCATCATGGGATTATTGTACGTGCGCCGATGATCGTTTCTTTTGTTCTATAGGCTGTGTGATGCGGCCGGATCGATCGATTGGAGGATATTTTTTTTTTTTTGATGTATAGGTCTGTATATAACCACGCGAAAATCAGGCGAAAAGTGGCCTAAGGGACTTTTTGCGCGATGTGGCGAGAGAAATATATATATAGGTATGCTGTGGGATTGCGAAAGAGAGAGGTGATTTATTGATTGAATTTTATCGGCCTTTCAATTGGTCTTTCTCTCGATGCTGATGGGGAGGAGGAGAGGATCTCGTTAAAATTTGACGCGTTTGGAATGTGGATCGTCTGGAAGGGTATATCGTTTTACTATCGCATCCCTTATGTATAGTATAATTTATTTATCTGTTTGTTTGTTTTTTTGTGTGTTACAGGTGAGTTTCGTACGATACCACGAGCATCAGCTTCGTTGAGTGAGTTTTATAGAATAACTGTTATATGATTGCATAAATATTTGTTTATAAATAATATATGATATATGATGGTTCTGAAAAAGAGCGATATTTTTGATAATATTTGAAAAAGAACGATGTATGACGAGAAACAATTCAACCTCCGATACAAACGCACCCTTCCATTCATATCAGATGAATCACTCCATATACCTGACACACAAAAAATCCAAACCATATCGCAAGGTTACATCCTTTTCAAATGTCATTCCAGTGTAGCATCATCATCGGTAGCTGCACAACCTATACATACACACACACACACACTATCGTCTCATGCACCCATAGCAGAGCTATCATCAGCGGAAGCCGTAAATTCCAAGCTTTCCCTATTAGCTAGTCCGTGTTTGCAAAGCCGACAGTATATACCAGTACTACATATATAGGTATATCCATCTCTCCCGCCAACAAGAAACGAAGAGGATATGCACTTAAGGAGGCGGAAGCGTGCCTTGTCTAATTTACGCGCTGCCGTTCCATTCGTTTCGTCTATACACTATATACCTACACACCAAGAGAGAACGAAGAGAGAGAAAGAAAAAAAAGAAGGAAAGAGACTGGCACAAAGCAGTTCCTTGACGCCGTAGATTAACCAATCAAACCTCTCTTGCTACCGCACAATAGGCCGCTTAATGAAGAACCTTAAGAGATCTCTCGAATCGATCGCTGCTGCCGCTGCTGCTGCTTCGAATTTATGTTTTATCATTAGTTCGGGTAACAGAGAGAGAGAGAGTGTAATAATCGAATTGTTCATGCGGCGTAAATTGCCCTGTCGCTGTTATTAAGTTCTCACGTAATCAAAGCCGCTGCTGCTCGATTATATTTTGCGTCGACTACTCGCTGTATGTATATTGTATATACTTCGAGGAAAAGGAGAGAAAGAGAGAGAGAGAGATTTCGTTCTCTTTTGTGTATTAATCGCGCAAAAATCACCTGGTGGATTTCCCGATATTCCACTCGACGCGAGAGTATAGAGCAAAAAATAATCCAGATGAGGTTTAATTATCCGATGAGACGCAATGTTATTATTATTGTACAATACATAATTTTAAGAGAACAGTAGCTCATTGTGTGCCCGTCTCTCTCTCTCTCTCTCTCTCGAGTGTATACATAAAAAGTTGGTGATCGCGCCATTGTTGCGCGGAAAAAAAATTAAGAAAATTATTATTATTATTATTATTATTATAAAAGACGACGTGCATCAAGAGCTGGCTATCGTAGTGAAAGCGCTTCTATAATATCCTCGGAATAAAGAATCATCGTCATCGCCTCTCTCTCTCTCTCTCTCTCTCTCTCTCTTGCTCTGTGTAATGGGGTAGCAGCTAAAAGGGCGTGGCTTTTGCTAATGACATAATCATGACGCAATCGTTTCCTTTCAAATACTATACTACTCGCAATGCAAGGCGCGCGAGAGGCTTTGCCGGTGCCGCCGCCGACAACAACACCTCAACGCGTAATATACCGCCACTGGATATTATAAGTCCATTGTTGCTCTTTATGTGTGTGTGTGTGTACACGTGTATGTGTTTGTGTGTGTGTGTACAGGCTGATTGTCTTTTTTAAAATGTAAAACGCGCGGCGGTGGAGGCTTTGAAAGCGGCCGACGCTTTGTTCGGTCTTATAATTCAATCAGGAGAATTGGTACGTCATTTAATAGAACAAACATCACGCCTAAACATTTTCCTTTAGTTTTTTTTTTTTTTTGTTCTGGATAGGTTATATACACTGGGATTTTATTATAGAGCGTTATTCTCGTTACGTCATTTTTGGGAAGAAAAAGTTTTTTGGTGCGAGGTTTGGTAATAGAGTTGTCTACTGTGGGAGTGATTTGTTGAAAACTGATTTAATCTCTCAGTTATAATCTGAATAAACTTTTGAGGTTTATACTTTCAGTTACATGCCACGTTTATTATCCAATAAATAAATAATTCTTGTTTGCTATATGTTTAAAAATGCGCAAACAGAATGAATCGACGTTCTGGTTATAACTAAATTATTTTATCTCTAGCTGATGTACTTTCTTCTAATTGATAAGCGGGTATTACATCCGATCACTGATTCCAATCGATTCGAGTACATCATACCTACTTGTAATCATTCGAAGAATTCATCAATCCTATACACATCTATAAATTAATCACCTAAAAAAATACAAAGCACGTATAATCACATTATAAACGGTAGTTGCTCCCTACATATATTTATCATATGTATATATATTCCTTTTGAATATTCATTACACGTCATGATTGATGATAACCGATTACTATTTATTCCTTTTCATTGAAATTACTGCTAGTTTTAATTAGAGCCGGTAGCCCGCAATCGATCACTGAAATCTCTGATTAAACGAGTATACGCGTTGCTCTGATTGGCTCCTCTGTCTGATATGCAGCGCGCGAGATGCACCGACAAAGTCAAATACATACGTATATATACACAGGCATCATCCTGAGATTCTCTCTCAGCATGGGGTAGCTTCATTACCGAGGCATTGGTCAACGATCTTCAGCGGAAGTTTGATGCCTCGTCATTATATATAGGCTTGTGTGTGAGCAGCATGAAAAAACAAATGTAATTCGTTGGAAATTTACTCGACGATATCAGAATTTTACAATCTCGCAGTAAAATTTTATAAACGCTCGTATACGCGCGGTCTTGTATAATTCAATTTTTTTTTTTTTTTATAGAAAAAACAAATCTCGATACACGCAGATAAGAGCCTGTAAATGTAGCGCTTTTCACTAGTACAAATCTCTCGATCGAAAATTTCGCGGTCAAGTTTACGCGGGAAATTCAAAACTCCAACAACCATTATCCCTCTCTCCACACCACACACACACATACATACACACGAAGCTTCGGTGGGCGTGAGTCTAACCGCGCATTGGATGTGAGCCGTAGGCGGATCCGGCGTCTCTCTCTCTCTCTCTCTCTCTCTCTCTCTCTCTCTCTCCTTTCTGCTTTCGATCGAGTAGGAAGAGAAGAAGAAGTGGGGACGACCGAGGGGACTGCTGTTCTCGCGCAGCCGCCACACCGGTTCACGCAGCCGCCGCGATCGCAGCATAGTCACATCACAGAGTCTTTTGCCATCACCGCAACAGCTATATACTACATACTACTTCCTTTCTTCTCTACTAAACCACCACCACCACCGCCACCGTCGTCACTACCACCACCACCACCACCATCACTACCCCTTCGTTTTGGCAACCACGTGTAGTACCACCAATATATACTACTGCTACGCGAGTGATGAGAAGCAGCGGCTAGTTTTGTGATTTTGTATATTAGAGACAAGGTTGAATAGTTTTTGTTGATGAAAATCGTTGTGGTGTGCGGAACTGTATATTAGTAGATCGTTGTGACGAGTCCAGAGATTTGGATTATGGTGTGAAGAAGAAAGACTGTAGGCGATCTTATACTGAGGTGAAGAGAGAGAGAGAGAGAGAGGTTATAGATTTACTCTCGAGAATCGCGCGCCGACGGGCGAAGAGTATACAATCCTGTCGACGAATTCAGGTGAGGATTATTGTTGTATATATAATAATAGACACTTTTTTTCGCGATAATCACGTCGAGTTCGCATTTCGTTGTTGTCGGAGTGAATCGGCAGGTGTTTTTTTTTTTCTTCTGGAGGCTCGATCATCAAACGATTCATTTTTTATGTATACGAGTGAACAAATACAATATAATCGCGATATCGCGAGAGAGTTTGCATATAATACTCATCCGTCATATATACACGAGTATAGATAAAACGAGAGTTAAATAACGATCGTACGCCAGGTTATATTTGAAAAATTATTTGTTCGTCGTTGTATTAATTGTTATCAGCGATTTTCACTGACAGAGGTTATTCGACGTGATTGAATTCAAGCAAACAAAAGACGATTCTTTCAAGCTTATATACATACGTATATACACACCTATAAGCCAGAAACGCTCAGTTTCTCATCCGGTTCTAATTGAAGCTATATATTTCTCCGAGCGTCAGACCGAGTTTGCCAGGGCAATGCACCGACATGAAGCGCGGCGCGTCGCATCGTCGCCAGTAGTTGCGTCCTGCACCGATAAGACAAAGTGCATCGGAGCCAGAACGTCCCTCTCTCTTTTACCTTGACTCACACACATACTTATAGAAGCTACTCTCAGACACTCACATATATATATATTCGAATGTTTAATCAGAAATAGCGTCAGGATTAATAGATCGTTCCTCATCCCCGGGGCTTAATTGGATTTTATTCGGCTAAGCTCATTTGGGGGCTGGCATTTGCATAATAATAATGAGCTCTGCCCACAGCGCCATAGTATTGTGTATATATGTATATATACCTCGCGTGCTCGAGCGCGCTCGCGCTTCGCAACACTGAGGGGGAGGAGCGTTTGATCCCCTACGATCGCTTACAGCTGCTTCTGCTGCTGCTGCCCTTTTATCCGGGTGTGTATCTTGAGGTTATTAGCTTGGGCTTATATGGCTTTTCTAGGTACGGGTGTGTACGTGTATAAGCTTGATATGGTTAACCTGCTGCTGCTGCTGCTGCTCTGTTGCTATATAACTGCGTGACAGCAAGTGCAAGTTTGTTTTGGAAATTTTTCTGGTTTTATAGATATTTGTTGGCTGGTTGATTTTATGATTGAAATAATTTACTTGACTGAATTTTCTGCATTTTTGTTTTTTTTTTAATTGAAAAACAAAACGTTCGTGTACATAATGTTACACAGAATTTGACGATCGTCAGATTTGGTGAATCATTGACGATCACTTCATCTATAAGTATACGAAAAATTGATAAAAGAAAAACTTTAAAGCGAAAGTGATCTTCTGAATTATTTCGATTTACTATCGTTATACTAGCTATATATACGATAGTTTCCGCAAATAAATTTTAACTATATCAATAATTAACAAACAAAAGAAATAGGAAGCAAAAACAATGACAGTATATATATATCTCTTTTTACACCAAATATCTTGCGTAAGCTATACACAAGTGTTCTTTGGAGCCAGACAAGTTGGTAAGAGGAATTTCCAAGGAGCTAACAATATCCGCGTGCTATGCTGCACAAGTACCTAAATATATATTATATAGCCTATATACAAGTTTACATAATAGAGCGAAGCGAAATGTCAATAGGGAACCCAAGCGCTGCCGCTAGCTTTTCTCGATGATTTTTTGTCGTGCGTCGTCGGTGTGTCGCGCGTGATCGATTTCTCTCAGCAGCGCAGTATTATATAGGTACAGCCACGCGAAATCGATTGAACGCGGAAATATCTTTTCACGCCTTTCTCGTTTCATTTTCTTTTCGCAATTTTTGACTTTCCGGCGCAAACGCGGCTTATCGTATAGCTCTTTCGCCATGTTATATGTATTGTCGAGTCAATTTTCGAGATGAAAAATCTAATTTTTCGTTTAATATACAAACATCTTCGATAATATGATCGATGCAGTTTCAAATCTCGAAAAACGTATATATATAAAATGTGCGCACGTGCGTAAAGTCGCATAGGCGCATTCATTCGATATGAGACATATAGCGATGTATATACAGAAAATTGAGTCACGATAAGTGGTCTTGCGTTGCTCTCCAACGAAAAAACACGTCGATAAGGAATCTTAATTGAACATCGGCTCGTGATGATATATACGTGTCAATGACAAAGCGCCACGTATATTGTACATCACGATTTAGAAGAAAAAGAAGAAAAAAACAATTGATGATGCGTCGCTGATGTGAGTTTTAAAATGCGTTAGAGCAGCTGTATTTTATATTATATTCATATCATCAGAGACACTTGTCGCCTCTGGGCAAACTTTGACAATGTATCAAAAATGATAAAACAAATTCAGATCTGATGATTTCGTGCTATAGAGGAAACTTTCGTGTATTTGTATATTATCAGGAGGGCTTTTATTAATTATATACTCAAGAAAATATTTTCCACCGATAATTAATTCTCTCCCGATATATACACGCTCTTCGATAAGAGCTGTTTCTTTTCTTGTAACACTTATGTATACATATAAATAACACTACAATCTATTCGCTTATCTATACAAATTTTTGCTATAATTATACACGGTGACAAAAATGTATACTATTTGGACGACAGCACACGCACACACGTCGTGCGACACTTGTATATTTGCCCGGTTAAAGGAATAATACCAGCAAAAGTATAAATATACATCCGCTATCAGCTCTGTTCTAAGAACATTATCGAAGAAAAATCGTGTATTGATGTATATACGCATACCTTTTCGCGCTATATACAAAGTGCTATGAAAGAAAAAAGAACTGTTGATGATAAAATTAGTCGAATAGCGACATGCATTAGCGGGGGAAAAGGAGTTAGTTTTTGTATATAAAGGGACTAGCTTGAAGTTTTGCCATCGCATCCTATACTCTCACCGTCCCATTAAGGTAATGGCCGTATAGTATAGTAGTCTTTTCGCACTTGTATTATACATTACACACACTGCAGCTATATACACAGCGCCTACGCTCACTCGTGCTTATCTGGCCGAGTAATGCCGAATTAGCCTAACAGTATTACATACACATCCCTATATGCGAGTCTACATAAGTTTACTAGAATGAGATATACCATTATAATTCCGCGTATATTATAATAAAAAGGAAAATATTTATACCCGCGATAATAACGCTCGAGGCTGAAGTCTTCTCTGTTTATATATTTGCCTCCTCATACATCGTTTCTTCCAAAGCAATATATAACACAGCACACAATACGCGACAATGATCTTATCTAAGCACTGATGTGATGTATCGCTTTAATTTGCTAATTAAATTCCTGATAATGTTTTAATACCCGCATACACACACATACACACTACTCCGTCAGGCTGATAATGTAATTAGAGCCTTTATACGCTAAGAAAACACTTGAGAAATAACTGGGATTCACATTTTTCACTTCTCCTCATGTGAATGCGTGTATATATATA
>UCQR01099420.1:0-10125 GCA_900474235.1 Cecidostiba semifascia | reverse complement strand
GCCCTCAGCAATGCTGCTGCTGCTGCTGGACGTGCACGAGGGGAATCGCATGTGCCAGTGTCACACGCTGCTAACATTTACACACATGCAGACGCGCGTGAACTGAAGAGTTGACGTATGTGTGCGTAGACAAGCTCTATGTGTGTGTATACGTTCTGCCTTCTCACGAATCTACAGATTCAAATTTGATCATCGCATGGGCTTGGCAATTGGGATCGATCTCGTTGCTTATATACGAGATGCTCACTTTTGGAAGTTTTAGGTGATATGGTGCTGTGCGAGCTTTTTAATGCATGCTGACGCATTGTAACATGGATAGCTATAATACTAAAGCACAATAAAATTTTATTATGCAAAAGTTATTATTGTTATAATATGGTCGTTATGAAATCTATTTTCCGGTATATTTATAAATTCAAGGTAAACACTTGAAGCGGAGCTTTTTTCAATTTTTTTTTTTTTAAACAATTTTATTTTGTTGCTAAATCTTTTTGACGTTTTATTTAATTAATTATTCGTGTCGCTTTTATAATGCATAGTTTTAATATTATAATGATTACGCAAGCGGTACAGTTCCTTTAATTAGGAGCGGGAAAAAAATCACTAGAGTGTGATAAGGGGCATTATATAGTACCACACAGAGAGAAGGAGAGAGAAGGGGAGGTTCGAGAAAATGAAAAAGAAATAATAAAGGCGAGAACGAATTAATTCCTTTCCCCCCAGTGCGCGCGCGTAAAGGAAAGAAGCCAAATGAAAGAAAATTGACCCCTATCTTAGGTCATTTTCTTGATTGTAATGTTTAGCTCTATCTTTGAAGTTAATTTTACGGAAGGATAGTTTTTAAAGTCTTGATCTTCACCGGCATTTTATTACTATACGGATATACAAACAGGCTTTACATTTAATCTGCTGCGATATCTTATTAAAACTTTTTCCTTTCTTTTTGGAATACTTCTTATTTCGTCGGCTTTTACGATCAATACTGTAAATGCTGAGTAGAAAAAAAATATTTGTAAAAATAAACGGAAAGGTTGAGATGTATGAATGATTTGAAGCAAAAAAAGTTGAATATTGTCGTTGGTATCATACGTGCACTGGCTTGATTAAAAAAGGGTTGATTAAAATAGAAAGAAAAACAGGATTGAAAGTCGTATATGTTGTTTCAACTTCCTAAAAAATTAAGAGAACTGTGAAACTCTTTTTCGCACAAAGCTTACTAAAACGAAAAAAAAGAATTATTCTCAAAGTACTAAAAAGTCTTTATATATTAGCTGATTAGCAAGTAAAAACTTAGCAAACGCATATAAAAATCATCCAAGACTCTTTTCAACCCACTACATATACTTAAACTTTGAATTTTATCCATCAAACTTGATGTCGCAAGCACCCAATAAGAAAAGAAGTCATGTCCATATATACACAGAATCTTATCCGCTCCTATATATCCCATCCTAATATCCCTCCCTCTCGCAAGTTCTCGCAGTAGTCCCATCCGCCCGGAAGTCACGTAGGTAAAAAAGAAAAGATGGCTGCCCGGCTCTGCTCTTCTTTTGCAGCTCGTTCGCGAGTTTCGCGCTCGCGTACGCGACGACGTGTGCGGCAGCAGTACCGCAGCACTCTTTCCTTCATATACCTATATAGATATATGTGTATGAGAAAAATCCGAGCTTTCTTAGCGCGAGAGAAGCCCCCCCCGTCCTATTGATTTTTCTTCTTCTTCTTCTTCTTCTTCTTCTTAGCCGTCGCGCTGTACAGCTGCCCGAGCTTTCATCGGAACGTACAGCCACTTCCGCTTATCCGCGCTCTCGCGTATTTTTCGCTTGGCGAATTAACGTGTATGTGTGTGTACGGTTAGCTGCAAAGTGTGCGTGTGTGTTGGGAGTTTATTGGAGAGAATTTTTCGAGACTATACTAGTGGCGCAATTTTTGAAATTTTAGGGACTAGATCTTTACGATTTTGGGCTAGTTTTAAGCGCAGTTTTATCCATTTTTAACGAAGCGACGCCTAAATGACTTTTTTCATTCATTATCTTGGTGTCGAATTCCTCATTAAAGAAAAAATCACCCGACTAGATATAACGCTCATTTTCTTACATTTTTTATTGCTCTGCTAACTATATTTTTGTACAGCTCTTTTCATATATACTTTAAATGTGTTTCTCACATTATTGGAAAATGATTATTGTTTTTACACACAACGTTATCTCTCGAAGATAAATTGACTTACTATTTAAGGCAGTTTATTACCTCTATAAGCCTTAAACCGTTTGTTATTTATTTGCCTCTATACGTATACACACATACAGTATAAAACATATCTCAAGGGGGCCACTATATATCGCCCGGTCGAGAAAAGAGTGGATAATCTTTTATTCCCATATAGCCGCCGCGCGAATGCGCTGCGGAAAAACGAGACGGACACCGGCGGCGGCGGCGGCGGCAAAAAGTAAGTGCGGATGCACGTATATATGTGTATATATAGAAAGTGCACGAGGATGGGAAAAAGTAAGCATGAAATTTCACTTAGGCATCGTCGCGCACCGAGTTCAAATCCACTCCTATATATCCCTTATACACGCTTTCGTCTGTATATCCGCGACGGGCTATTTATATGAAAATAAATGTCTGTCCTCTTCCCAAACCTACCGTATGAATATAAATGCTTCTGTAATTATAACGTTTGATAAACGTGATTATTGTATAAAAAAAAAGAACGTGTACTACTACAATCATCTTCACAGATAATAATAATCGAAGCGCCAAAAAAACAAAGAAGACACTTTTGATTAAAAGTATCCGCATTGCTGGTGGACGCAGCGATTTCCAAGGGAAAAAAAACAAAGGGGATAGGTATATAGGTACCCAGCGAAGAGTAAACTTGCAATTCGCGAACGGGGCAGTAGTATAGCAGAGGCATTCTCAAAGAAAAAGAACAGCGATCGCATGCGGAGAAGGAAAAGAGAAGGAACTCCGGTCTCTCTCTCTCTCTCTCTTCTACCGAGATAAGGAAAATCATTCTTGGCCCGGTTATATACGAAAGTCGCCCGGTGTCTGAGTAACTCCGAAAAGAGTTCAATTTTATCACCGCGGGTCGAGCTACCGAATCCGGCGCGCTTTGCTCTCGGCCCAATTATCCGTTGGTTATTCCCCCGGGATTCTGGTCGAAATCTTCGACGCCAGGCTTGATTCGACCCTTTTTTTTCGCCTGTAATTTACGATGGATTGACTGAGACGTGTGTGTGCTGTATATATAAGGCTTATTGGTGTTGTATATGGGAATTTTTTCTTCTTTTCTCTTTTGAAACATAAAATTAGCATTATTTGATTAATCGTCGTGTTCGTTCAATTCACTGCAAACAAGTCCAACAAAACATTTTTTCTCTGCACCTACACACACCTGCACGAAAACCGCCTAAAACAAGCATCGCAGCGAAGAGACGAACGACAATCACCCCTCTCTCTCTAAAAAAAAAGGCAAAAAACAAAGAAAACACGCAAAGAAGCCACGACGCGGGGGTGGGAGGGTATAAAAAACGGCTGCAACGGCGCAAGTTGAATGACCGTATAGGTATAACGCGCTCGGATCACAGCAACGCGCGGCGCACAAGAAGCGTCGGTGGCTTCTGCTGCTGCTGGTGGTGCAAAAAAAGGAGCAGGAGGAGGAGGAGGCCGGGTTAAGGGTGTTACCGAGTCGTGTTGAGCCAGATGGATCGACGATCGTTTGTCGTTCTTAGAGCCGCGCGCCGTTGATATTCACCGACTGATGCCGGAAAAATGGCCCGATTAGTTTCTGGGGAGCGAAGAGAAAGAGAGGCTCGTCGCTACGTGCACTGCAGTGGTATAGCCTGTCTGCGTATACTTTACTTCTCGATGCGAGAGAGATGCCGGAGGGGATGGATATCGAGGACCATCGGTGTGTTTTCTGATGCGCGGTTTGAAGATAAGCGGTTGATGTTGTTGTTGTTGTTGTTGTTGAAGAAGAGAATTTTTTTGGTGGAACCATTACGATAATTTGTAAAAATATTTCAAGTAACTTGAATATTTTTCCGTAAAATAATCACGTTGCGGTCTAACGGAAAATTAAAAACAAGCAACAATAAAAACTCGGATTTCTACTTCTGAGCAAAAAAAAAACAGAAAAAGTTCTAATATATTCCAAACGGTGATGCACAGAGAGAGACCATTATTTCTGACTATACCAAGCCTGCAAGCCATTTCGAATTCTCATCGACCATTCATCTTCTCGACTATGCGTCAATTCAATTTCAATTCCACGTATCAGTCGACGTTACACGCGCGTATGTCCTCCTCTCTCTTTTTCTCGCCGCAAAATACGGAAAAAGTATCACGCTCTCGCGACACAATTTGCAAATGCAAGTGTGCAAAACGAGCGCTGACTTCATCCAACATACATTATATAGCTATATGTATATACGTAAGGAAAAGCTTACACTTGTAACTACTCGCAGATACTATACGAAAGATGAACGAGCAAAAGTGAAAAAAAGCACACACACACACGCGCGTGCACTTCTTTCGCTGTTCTCTCTCTCTCTCTCTCGTCTAACGAAGTTTTTCCTTCGAAGACAAATATACGCGAAGTACAAGAGTCAGCAGACGACGACGACTCTCTAGTTGAATATGCAGAGCGGGACTATAGGTATTTTTAACCGCTAAGCCCGATGTCGTCTCGAGAACCCGAAGCATTATTACGCGTCGTCTGCTTGCGACAATGTAATTGACTTTTCCTACTTCTCTTCGTGTGAACTTCGATCCTTTTGTGTAATCTCGTAATATTCTCAACGCAACTATAGTAAATATATGTAAGTAACACATTTTTCCAATAATCTCAGTATAGAACACTAAAAACAACAACAACAACGTTCTAGCGTATCCCGAATGTCCAAAAGGACCAGTAGCCGACCATTCAAAGGAATGTATACGAAATAGGCCAAGTGTGTGCGGAGAAGACCTCCCCCCGGGCCAAGCGTGATCCGAGAGAGATAGGATTACTGCGTAATGGGCACTTCCAGGGAATGGACGGTTTTTTTTCGGACGGTATACACATGTTCGGTATTGGCTATCAGCTTTTCCGATCGCGTTCCGCCGTCCGCGAGACCGGTGTTAAAATGACAGAGAGAGTTGGGGGAGGTTGGTTCGAATTTATTCGAATAAATTTGGCTTTCGCCGGCGGAGTTTAGGAAAAATGTGTGCTCTTGCAGGGAACTGATAAAGAGGCCGGGGATCCGAGGAGTCGGAAGTTCGGCGAATCATTCGGTTGGATTAACGGAAAAGCCCTGCGATAGTCATTTATTTGGTAAAGAAGTCGACTTGTTTTTGGGATTTGTGAAATAAATTTTAGCAGTAGGTTATTTTGCATGACATTAAGTCGAACCACATAACGCGCCTCAGTTATATAAAAAAATGCATTTTCATACATCGACCGTGAAAACTCGGATTTTCCGCACTTCAGCTGGCGTGTGTATGTATATTATAGTGTCGAATGAAATTCGCGTCATCCTCGTTCTCAGAATCGATAGATCGAACCTACTCCGACGGCTAAAGTGCCTTTCGTCTTTGTCTTGGAAGCTTCCTCCTCTTCTGGTTTATAACGAATCGGGGGATGAGGTGTCAAAAGAAAAGGAGGAGGACGTGTTTATAGTGCAAGAAGTAGCGCATCAGAAACTCGTTTATTATTATTATAAACGAGTTACAGAGAGGAGGCAGCAGCCTAAATATCGGAAGCATATCCGGGCTAACGAGATGTGCAGCGCGCCAGTGCATCAGCGTCGTTTTTGTGTGTGCTATATTTCTCTTGTGGATTTAAGGAAAAAAAATTGTATAAAAAATTGATAAAAATGAATGCTTATTTAATGCTGCTTTTTGAGAGATTTGAATTTTAAGGATGAGTCAGACGACTGACCGATCTGTAAGTATTTATATTTTCGTTAAAAAACAACGAGGCATTCGTCACATCAGAAAGGCATATTTATCATTTGGGAAGCCCGATTATACTATATACACGCCGCTTTCATTGTGTCGCCTACCGTACTTTCCGCCAAAAGATAACGACCGCATCCTCTTCACGATAGTCACTCACACTGATTCGTTCTCTTTTTTTCTCCGTCCGCTTTTGTCTTCGATCCAACCGTCGCAGTTGCACTATTATTATTCACGGTAACTGCAGCCTGTTAATTAATTTCTACAAAGAAATTTCCTAATATTCTTCGCGAACTTTCTCAGCGATTTATTCATCTGTACACGTATAAATCGATTCCAATTTCAACCGATCGATCGCAAGCCGATTCCCAACGCAAAGCTCCGCAATTCCACTGTATACTCCACACTGCACTCGTCCACACCATCGGGTGTAACGAGACGTTATCAGACTGAACCCGGTTGCATTTTCAAGGGCACTCAGGAGGTCTTCTCTCATCGTCACCCTTCGTATATAGTCCCTGCGTCGAGTCCAGAGTCAGTCGTCGTCATCCCAAAGGCAGAGAGTGACTATACATAGACGAGTACCCGTATACTGCGCTGAACACAGCTTCAGCTGGAAGACGTCTTGGCCATTAAGGGTCCAACGCTTTGTCGTCGCCGTCATCCTCTGCATTGTCTGTATCTCGCGGCGTTAATGCGACGCCATCTTGGCTCGGCCGTAAACACCTATCCTCTCTCTCCCCAGCATCGTATGCGCGTAAATTCGCGAGCTGAGGAGCTGCAGCAGTATATATAGTAGTGCACGAGTGTCGCTCTTGCACTTGACGTCGTCGCGTCAGTGTCTCTCAATCTCGCCGTCGTTTATTCCCGGGGTTATTGTTGGGCATTAAGGAGACTGCGAGAGAGAATGGAGGGACACGAAATAAGGATGAAGTAGATGCTGCATCAGTAGCCTTGATGATGAAAAGATCGCGTTGTTTTTAGAGATACTGATGTTTTTTTAGTACGTATATGCGCTGAGAAGTAGAAAGTACATACATCAATTAGATAGAAGCGGAAGTGGTGCTATTAGCAGCTCTTGAATTTTAACTCGATTTTTCTTCTCGATAAATTCTTCATCCCTTTACACTATCCCCGCTTCTTTCATCGCGGATCATTTGAATCCCTTTGATAGAGCTGCATCGAGAATTGAAGGATGATTCTCATTTCAACGACTACAAAGATGGTCTACCTTTATCTTTTATTTTAATTATAACCGACATTTCATTAGACTCCAGCTATACAGAGATAATCCATTTTCCCAGGGTCATAATAGTACATCCCATGCAAAAACCAGCGTATATACATATACTACCAGCCTGATGGCCACATCGCTCGACGATGAAGCTGTTAACTCGAATATATCACCCTCGTATACCCTTTCCGTTCTCAATATTACACAGCACGCAGCTTTTGACCTAAAACCTGTAGATCGCGGCGTCAGCAACACACACACACACACACACACACACACCTTTAATATCTCCCTATCAAAGTCCCGAGGCTCATCCTTATATTGAATCGCCGTCGCGTGTCTGCCTTATGAAGAAACACGAGCGTTTAAGTATATACGCGCGAGCTATATACGTCCAGCCGCTGATAATAATAAAAACGTCGAAAAAAAAGGCCGCGACGAGAAAAAAAAGCACATTGAGCGTCACACACGCGAGAAAGAGATATACGGGCCGTGAGAGGGAAAAAGGAGAGAAGAAAAGAGGGACGGCAGTAGCTATGAGTCGGAAATAAATAGGGGAAGATGGAGCGAACAGGTATATGAGGCCAAGCCCGGAAGGATAACGCTCGCGAGTATAGTATAGAGGCGCAAAGTTGGCTGCGGGGAGAAAAAGCAGCCAGAGAGAGAGAGATAGATAGAGGGCACACAACGTGCTCGGAATACCGAATTGACCGTGACACGTACGGAGGAGCGAGCGGTGTAGGAAATCGACTTACGATAACGCTGTGGATATGTGTCTGTGTGTGGCTGGATGAGCTCGTGCTCTTTTCGGTGTATTTACCGCGGGACAAAAAATTCCTCGACTCAGCTGCTGGATTCATCAGGCCGATGTGTGTTCTAGAGAAACTACATGAGCTACTTTTTTTTGCTCTATACAGCGTGGATTCGTTTGGATATATTGCGCTGGTCAAGACACTTTTTTGGAAGGACGTATAATGCTTTATTTTTGGAACGTTTTGAAATCAACGCGATGGAAAGGTGGTATTGGACCTTTTAAAATTAAAATAGATTTGTGCGTACGTGCAGTTGACCGCGATTCGTCAAAACAAAGCAGTTTTGGACTGGCCTGACTTCTCCCATCGCTTCAATGAACTCTCCGAGTCTCTGGTCAGCGATTACAGATGGCGCACAAGCGCTTTCCTATTTCCCTCAGTCATAATTTGCAAACCAGTGCATATATATGGCGCGGTATCTCACCTATGCCAAATCTATACCTTCTGTTGGGTCTGCTTGAGTCACTCATGCTATAACTGTGCCTGATGAGTCTATATACACGCATAAAGTGTTGTGATTATCGTCTTCTTCTACGTAAGGAATGACGTTTTGCTTATTTCATAAAACGCTCAAACTTAACAAGTAAAAAAAACTCGAAATTTATTTTAAAGGCGAAATCTCGCTTTTTTAAATTTTCATATATAATTATTTTTCAAACGCCGCAGCAAGCACATTACATTTTTTGACAGCTCAATATCGCTCCGTGAACGACGTTATAACACTGAAGTACACACTAGTGCAGATGTTTGTCCCGCCTGTTACGTGTAACCACGCGCCTGTGTGACCCACATAATTTTGATGAGTGTGAAAAACAACAAATTTATGAAATGTCTCTTGTTGTTTCACGCAGTACATATATGTACGATATTCTATTTTTAACTTTTGCGACAAATCAAATAACTTTGACTTTATAAAAACAATTACAATCATACATTGTAATAAAGCTGCAATATTTTTCAAAAATTCCAGCATCACAACTCTTCGAACGCAAAAATAGCTCTGACGAAGTCACCAGCAGTTCTCTCAGATTTCATCAAAATTACGATCTATTCTCAAAACCCACGACACTCCTTTTCTCCTTCAAACCCACATGCGCCACTGTCATCTCTCTCTCACACATACACAACGAGTTTAATTGCTGCGCTGAGAAAAAGGTTAACGCACGGGGTTAATCGTCGGGAATTCGGTGTCACTTTCGGCGTGTACAAAATATAATACACACAGTTCCAAATTAAGCCGAAGGGTTTCCCCCCTTCGTCAATGAGTGACGTCGTCGACCACATACATATACACGCGCTCCCCGGTACCTTGCATGCATTCCGCGCTCACTTAAGCTCGCTGTGTGTAAAAGTATATGTACATAAGTATACGCAGGGCTTAATTGATACGAAAACACACGAGGAATGTAGCTTTTAATTTTTTTATTTTTACACGAGAACCCAGAAAGATGGGTTCGTTATTCGGCGAATCGAGGCCTGCAGTGTTTTAGAAAACAGGTTGAGTCAACGTGTATTTTTTTTAGAATGTTGTATCAAGCGTTTCAGACTATAAAAGAATGATTGCGATTTTATATATCGAAACAATCGAATTGACGTGTTCCTAGTTTACTGTTCGTTTGCATTAGTAGTGTTGTGTTATTTTATGTTCAGAATATTTTTAAAAATCTTGAATAGTTTGCTCCTAGCTGTAGATATAAGAATATTTTTTATATATAACGTAATTAATGTTTATTTTAATGATACTAGAGTTTGTACAGTGCGCTTCGCGCGTCCTAACCAAGAGGATGCGACTTCCTCATTTATACGCATGTAGGAAGAAGGAAGACTGGGGTCGCCTAATCTTTATTCACCTCGCTCTCCAGCGGTCTGACTGGGGTCCGATTTAACCTAGCGATATCTCGCAAAACAAAAGCACAGTAGCAGAAATTAGACTGGTACAACGCTGAAAGTAGATAACTATCGGTTGTTTTTCGAGATGTTCGCGATATATCGTTTGCCTTAATCGAACCCCTGGTATAGTGGTCAGTGCGGAACTCAGCGGCAGCGCCGACGATGTTCGCTCGCAGCGTGAGCTGCTCTCTCCCTCTCTCCACGGTGAGACGTACCGCCACCTGTCGGTGGGGTACCTACACGCATGCG
>UCQR01099417.1:0-15143 GCA_900474235.1 Cecidostiba semifascia | reverse complement strand
ATCTTTTTTTTTTAGTGTGTGTGTGTGTGTAAAGTATCAAATTTTTTTTTTAATAGGACCTTTCAAAAATATCTTTTACGTTATTAACTTTTTTTAAAAAATTTATTTACACCTTCAAGTTAGATTTAATGTCTCCTATATAATGTTTCAAATTCGTTTATAAACTAATTGGATATCATATGAAGCTTAAGTGTAAAAGTTTTGTCATGAAAACGTAAGGCTCTTAAATCACAAGGAATGTGCGTATTGAAATTGTTTACTTGTCGACTTGTGAGTTAGCATTGTTTTTTCTTCGTTTTGATATGACATGTAAAAATTTTGGGAAAGCTACAGTTTTTTCATTCATTTTATTGTGAATAGGATCAATTTGTTAATTCTAAAATTAATTATAGGTTAAGAAATGTAATTGTCAAACACACCTACACATATTACACTGCATATGCGCAATGATGCTGGAAGCAAACACCAGCAATATGTAAAACGTTCATTTTTTCATAATAAAGGTCGATTTTATTACACTTTAGTTTTTTTTATAATAATAAATATAAGGTTAATTATTAAATTATATTTTCTTAGTATCCATCAATGAGACAGAAAAATAAAAATGAATTTCCATCTTCTATATTCATGGTAGATTTAATTTTTTAGTAGTGACTTTCGAGATATCGCAAAATTGCTTTCAATCTTTTGTAAAATATATACCTATTCTAATGAGGTGCTTGATTTTACTTTTATTCAAAGCAATATATTAACACGGAAAAATCGGCGAGTCTTCGCCGGTAAATCTAGCAGCAGCACCAGACTAGACCAGATGTCGGTTATATAGTTGGTATATATACCTCGAGTTCGAAGCCGAAGCGCTTTTCGGTATTAGCTCATCTCTGATACAAGCCCATACTAGAATAAAATGTCTCGTGTATTATACCTACATTCAATACACTGTGTGCAGCTTTTGGAAATAATGAGGGTAAATGAAATAGTACTAAAACCATTACTTGATAACATATTAATTCTTAAATTTATTACACTTTCTTCTATTTATTTACATTTTTCAATTTCAAGAAAAAGCCGCATAACATTTTTACATACCTAGATGGTTATATAATGAACTATATCGTGTTTTATCGTAATTTGTCCACTATTTGTTATTATAAGCGAATTAATTATTTTTTGTCGGTTACATTTTGGCGCGAAATTCGATTAAGTTTACGAGAATCACAAAATTTGATAATGAATATATACAAGCGTCCTTAATGGATCCGTCGATTATTTTACAATGTTTAATGGGATTCTTAACTAATTGTATCATTATATGTTGAATTTGTTTACAGGTATATGCAGTAATCAGGAAGAATAAGTGTTTTTGCACCATTGGTCAAAAAAATAAGAAACAATTTTTTATTACTGGTCTTGTGGCGCGTTCGAAAGCTCGGAGTTATGTCGAGGAGTATGTAAGTCGACATAAGTACCTAGTTGGGAAATCCTTTGAGGTCGCAGAGCCTGAACTTGGTCTCAAATTCGAGATTCTGCATGAGCGCGGCAATCTCTGACATTGGTTTTTCGTGAGGGGTTCGAATAAAGTGCAGCTTTCGATGAACCCAGTAATAATTTCATCCTGTCGATCTCCTCAGTGCGTTTTCGATAATACTTAATTCACCGACGTCGGAGACGACATTTTTTTTGAAAACCAGCGCCCTGGTCATCAGCCTGCAGTTCCTGGCTGTTCTACATATTGGCCAGATGATATGTCAGGTATTTCATTTCAATATTTTTTACATAATATTATTTAGTATTAAATCATCATCCCCTATCATCTCATTCCGAGATAGCTCAAACTACAATAAAAACTTCGATAAGTCGACAATATTTTGACAAAAAATAAAAAAAAGTTATGTATTATAGTTACTTCAATTACACTTTTTCCGTTATAATATAATTTCTACTTTCACTGCGCACCCCAAGCACCGCAGCTTATAGTAACAAACAAAATTAAATTTTTGTTTTCATCAAACAACTCGTTACACTTCAAACTCGGTGAAACTCCATCCCCAAGTTTTCCCTCCAAAAAATTCTCCTTTTTCAAGCTTACCTATATACTAAAAACACCCAGCGCACATCTATATATACTTATACGTATAAACTAAAATTTCAAGCTTAAACTTTCCCCGAAACCGCGATGCAGCCGCTACACACTACTGCACTGTGCAGCGCAAAAAGAGAACGCGGCATGACGCAGACTGCAAATAAACATTGTAAAGAATATAAAGGGTGAGCGTGGGGGTCGAACGAACGACAGCTCTCCCGAGTATCTCCGAAGATTACCGAAGAGAAACACCGAGCAGTATAGGTACCTATATAGCGAACATAGTCGAGGAGCGACGGGAGTAGCCGAGGTCGCCGGGAAAGGTATAAAGCTATAGGTGTATATAGCTATATATAATATCCCGCCGCGCGAGAAATTTCAGAATTTCCAGCAGCCTCCGGGACCGAGCGAGCGCTGCTAGCGGTGGCGGCGGCCACTGCACTCGCCAGTCCACGTACGGCCTGCGCCACCGGCGGAGCTCGCGTCATTCCTCTTCCCTTCGCTCTCATCATCAGCGCTGTGTATTTATATTATACCGTATACTCGCAGTTTTACCATATAATATAACAATAAACAGCAGGAAGACACTGTGATATCTGACGGTTCATCTGGCGAGGATCATCATTACTTATACGACGAGAGGAGAGAGAAGAAAATTCATCAGCTTTTCGCAATCGCCCTCTCGCAGTGATGTATATATAGGAACACGCTCTCCTCTCTCCCTCTGCGTCCTTCGACGCTCGCCAGGCTCACTCGCTCTCTGCTGCAGGATATTTTTGCCAGTTTTTTTTCTCTCTCTCTCTCCCTCAAATTGAGTGGAAAGTCCATTGTTGCTGATTTTCCATACAGCGATTTGCCGGAGTTTTGTACGATCGAAAAGTTATATTGATCGAAGCTTCTGTGCGCGAAAATAATAATAATAATAAAAAAGAAAAAAAAACAACAAGTGAGAGGGGACGTGAAAAAAGAAGGAAGTGTGAATATAGGATGTGTTTTTGAGATTGTTACTTTCGGCGAAAGGCGAAGAGTCGAGGAAAAAGAGTGCGCGCGAGGAGAGCTGCACACAGCATCAGCGGGAAGAAAAAAAGAGCCAGGCGAATGTAACGGGATGAGGAAAATCCAGTGAAGATCAAGGAGGGGCAGAGAAGTTACGGAATTTTTCCTGCTCGATATGGATAAGAAGCCGATGAGATTTTATTGGTACGTTCGATACATTTCTTTTTTTTTGTCAACCTGATCCGTACAGTTTGTTGACTCCTTTTGTTGAGGTCTGATATATGTGTGTGTGTGTGTGTGTGTACTGTAAAAGTGTAGGCGGTTTGAAGCGAAATGTTAAAAATTACATAATTTTCAAGCGAGCGCCTTCTACACTCTGTATACGGAGAAAAAGCAGGTTCCCATGTCGGATTCCTGAGAACTCGGAGAACTTCCCATCGTCTCGCATGATCTCCCTCACAAATTGTACCGGATTCCCCGTGTATATATTTTTCTGCTGGTAACGCTTTGTTACATCTTCGTTATAACGTAACATCGTTGAACAGCACAAAGAGAGGATGTTGTTTAATCGAGCAAGAAAAAAAACTCTCTTTCGATCGAATTCGTCCTGTATATTACACGCTTTTAAATGTCTCCAATAACTGAAAGTGGAGTAAGTTGAATAATTTACGCGCGATTCTTCGAGACGTCGTGTGTGAAATTTTGCCAGCGTTGCTATACGGACTCTGCATATTTTGGAACATTTTTAATCCTTCAAATAAGTATGAAGCTTAGTCTCGCACATTATTATACTCGCGAAAAGAACCGCTACATAATCGTCCAGATTCGCTCGGCTGGAAAAATGAAATTTTAATGACGGCAAGTCCACGTGTGCAAAGCTGTTTTGCTGCTACTTTTCGGCCTTTCAAAATCGCAAAAAAAAAACATCGTCAGCTGTGCGAATTTCTCATCTATACAAAAACACACACATACTTACTGGCGTTTGTGCGTACATAGAGGAAACTCTCGCAAGGTATATTAGTAGGACGTTTTAACTGTAAAAATCGTGCGCAAAGTCCAGAGGCATACACACACGGCGTCCGGTATATATGCACACAGCCACAGCTCTCAGATCAGAGACCTCGCGCGCGACGAACCGTTATATAGTACCGTCGCTCCTCCTGAACGCGAGTCTTGTATATATATATATATGTGTGTGCGTGTGTATACATATATATGTGAACCTGTGTCTGCATTCTCTCATATACACGACACCGGTTTCTAAGGCTCTTTGCGTGCAACGCGACCTCGAGACTGTGTACTATTATGACCCACAGTGGGTCTTGGGAGCGACTCATCCTGCGATGTGATAGAGATGCCGTCGGGTGTCCTCGATAGCTGACCACCTCACGGTATACCTATTACCTATATAGGTATAGAGTCAAGGAACACTCAACGAGTTGAGTGGCTCATACTTGAGGACGATATCTATATAGGCTGAGTTTGCACTTGGAGCGCCGGACATGTTCGTGGAGAAGTGGGACACCTGTACTTTTCGACGGACATGTTATAATGTATGAGGAGAGAGAGAGAGAGAGAGAGGCGGAGGTTCGTGTGTATAGTATATGTGGGATGGGCTCGTTCTAACCGCATTTTTTAAGATGACGAGAGGTGTGCCTGCATATACCTGATGCCATTGTCATTTTTTTATCGGAGTTTGTTCGGTGATAATGTGTGTTTGCGTTTTGTAGAGTATAGTTTTTTTTATGGATAGATTATGTCATGCTTTTTCATTTTATAACGGCGTTATAGGTATATTTTGAAAGAACGAAAAATTTCAATTATAATTTGAACGCGAACACGTTTTGTATTTTGTTTGCATAATACGATTTTCCGTTTGGTGTTTTTTTTACATCGTCGGTTAATTTCGACTTTCATACGCCGACGTAATAACGCGCGTTTGCAAAAAAAATTCTTTCATATATGCAGTGCGAGTTTGTTTAACGAGAAATTTGTGTTACAAAACGAGCACTGACAAATTTTCATCGTTGTGTTGTAGGACTTTTAAAAAGTTAACAAAAAAAAAAAAAAAAATGACAAACACTCGGAGTTTTCTGCAAAGAAGACCTCGTCTCGTCAAAACAATGGCCACTAATCAGCGCTCCGGCGAATTATCGATTATTTTAAAATAGTGTCGGCCGCCGAACTAGATTTTAATTAATGCCTATAATAGTCAAGCGTTACTTTTCAACACGCTCAAAATATAATGTCATTGACAAGATTTTATTACGGATATATAAATGATCTATAATCATATTTTAAAAGATATTAATTAAGGAATTCAAATCAAATTTCATGACTCATTGGCTATACAGCAGTAGTGCATGTAACCGTAATGACAGTAATTAAATCGTCTCTGCTGTTTACAAAGACACGTTGTATTTGACTGTTGAACCCATCGTCGATATTACGTCAACTCAATATATACAATCGAATTTGAGAGTTTAATTTGGGTTATCGATTACATGGCTTTATAATAACTCAGAATAGAAAATTTTTAATGGCATATATAGCTTAAAAAACTCTCGCCAACGAAATTCATTACTCCGTCGTGAGTATAGCGACATTTTATCTCGAAGACTTATTCTCCCGCGAAGGAAATTCCTCGGAAGAAACGCACACAGCAGGCCATGTAAATGAGGATTAAGACACCGTAACGAATTCCCGCGGCTTTTTTCTTTTTCACTTCGCGGACAATCGCGCTACTGTATATACACAAAAAGGGGATCAGCCCGATAAGACCATCGTCCTCTTCGTCGTCGGCATTACAGGAACGTTAATTTCGAAGAAATTGCGTTTACGATTGTTTAGCACGCCTGTCGCCACGGCGGGGGAGGAAACAATGTACGTTAATTAAGTTGGAAGGGCGAGAGGCGCGGGAGTTTGAATATATATGTATACAGATACGCGTATATACACTGATAGGGATCTTTCTGTCTTTCTGGCGCTCGAGCCGCGCGCGTATACACGCCTGGCTTGAATGACAAGAAGTGAGTGGAAAAGAGAAAGGAGAGAGAGAAGCCTTCCGCGCTATAATGTAAGTTGGCTCTGCTCTAGTCTTGCCGGCGCGCGACAAGCCTCTTAAAAAGATTCAGCTTCGTTGAACATTCCTTATAGCGATATGCACTAGGTACTATATACACTGGCTGGACTGTTGCCGACGACGACGAAGAACCGGCGAGCAATCTGAGAGATTATTGCTGCGTTTATTCATGCTAGGTTGACTGTGGAAAACCGAACGCAATTGCCGTGATATTCTCACTGACGCGAAGGAAATATCACTTTTCATTTTCGTTGCAAAACGAGATCGGATTTACGCTTTCTTTGTACGTATTATATTTGCGATAGAAATTAGAGGAAATTTTTGTGTAATGATCGATAATGAAAAAGTTATAGCTGATGAATCGATTGCTTCATCTGGTAATTTCAGTGGAATCTGGATCAATGCTCTGTTTGGATAGGAGATTAATCTGATATACAATGTAGCAGGTATGGATTCCGGCGGCTGCATTCCCGATCCAATGTAGAGTAATTATCTTAATGTATAGGTACTAATAAAGTTGTAAAGTTGCGTGTTTTGTAAAAAATAAAACAACTTTTGTTACGTCTGGAGCATTTGTTTCTGTATGCACTTGATAATTGCTTGTTGGTGCTAGTATAATTGAACAAATCCATTAATTATTATTATGTTTTTCGGCATAACTTCCTTGAATAATAGGTTATATTATGCACACGCAAACTTCATTTGAATTTTTTCTAGCAACAAAACACGATCCCCTAAATTAAAATTAAAAAGATTTACTTTTGAAGTCACAAAATTATTTTTAGGGTTATATCTTTGTGCAAAACAAAAAAAAAAGCAAAGCAGGTGCACGCCTTCGAAATCCTCTTGAATCACTCAATTGTTAGATAAAAAAATTTTGATCAAATCAAATAGAACCTTCAACAAATTTTCTACATAGAGAGTCTAGAACGCAGATATTAAGTAGTTTTTTGCCAGCCCTCTCGAAACCCATGCGTATAGACAGCAGAGTATACATTTTATTGACTCGCGCGAGCTTTGGGTGAGGTACTAATAGGAATTCCAATAATCAAGGGACTGCCAGGAGAATTGATAGGTATGTGAATATTGCGAATGCGTTTTCGTTATACACATGTGCTGTGCTCTTCGCGTGATTCAACTTACACGTATACATGCAACATTTACTCTCGCTACTAAATTAGCCAAATCAAATTGCCTCGTATGCTATATAGAATAATTCATTTGATCTCTATAATAAAAGTGAAGATTATATAGTACTAGTACTTTTTTCCCTGTTTGTATAACTTATTGCTTTAAGTATAAAGTTTTGAATGATGAGAAGCCACTTATACAACTTTATCTTAATTCACTAAAAACTGTCATAAATTTACAACATAAACCTAAAAAAAAAATCTCAACTCATACACGATATAATCCGCTTACCTAGCGATTCAATGTAGCAGCGGTAAACTTCAAAGCAATGGATCATAAAACGTTTAAGGGCGTCCAGAGAGCTCGTCGTATATTCCTGTGTGTGTGTGTACGAGAGCATCATTTCGTCAAAGGCATCAAGTAAGCGCAATCTACCCTCTATATATATACACTCAAGAGAGCTCGTATAGTTCCGGTAAATTTCGGAAGACGATCAGCAAGTTTCAATCGGATGCTACACCGCGGAGACGGAAATTCGCGGAAGATTGCTCAGCGCGACTACTACTCACGCAGGAAAAGTCTCCTGATGCTGCTGCTAGCGGCGTAATGAGCGCCGTTTTCCCATATAGACACACACACACATACATACACACTGATGATTGCGCAATTCTCCGGTGCAGTCATTCCGAGCATGAGAGAGAACGTTCCCTCCGTTGCGGAACAAAGTTACTTTTTTTTTCTTCTATACTGTATTATATAGCCGCAGTAGTCTACTTTAAATTGTTCTAGACGCGCGCACGTATACGTATGCGTGAATATAATGGCGAAATAAAGAGAGACACAGAGTGAAAGTTATTCGTTTTTTACGCGGATTGTGTTTTGTTGCTTCGACATAACAATGCTAATGAGCGACGGAGAATTTCATTCATTCACATCATCAGCGGTGTATATGAGTCTTATAATCTTGTTATAACATATTATGAATATCATATGATGTTATATCATAAGTGAAGCTGATATTACGCGCGTGTTATCGTTGCGAATTTCATTATTTTGTTCATAGATATGATGCATTTGTTTTGACGTAACTTAGAAATATAATTACTCAAACGTGCGTGTGTGCTATAAAGCTTCATATAAGCGGTAGAACAAACCTCATAAAAGTAATAAATGCACGCTGGACCTATACAATACAATCGAATTCGACAACAGTGAAAGTGGCCTCAGGCCTCTGTATTAAGTGAGTCTAGATTAAATCCGTATATACATCATGAAATAGCCTTGTCTCAGCTGCGTGATGGACAAACTTTCTTTTAATATTTTGATATCGATATGCCACTCGATTTATTATCATCACGCGATGTAAGCTTACACGCGCATTCTGAAGCTAGAATGAATGGAATAGCACTCAACAGGTTTACAATCACGTGTTATCACATTGATCTACAACTATTATGAAATGCCCTGCAGTGCATTAATTTTTGTTTAATTCCGCTGTACTCTACGCATTTATTAGCTTTTGAATGGAGAAAAGTTATCGCGGTACTTATCGACGACAATAAACACGATCAAAGTGTATTATACACAGAAAATGTTTTTTTTCCCCCAACAGTTATAATACTCGTCGGTATATCACCGGAGCTCGAGGATAACTTTGCACTTACATTATTACTTCATAACGAAAACTTTCTCTTATACCCGTGCGACAGCTCAGAGAGAGTATTTTATGGATTATTGATTGTTCCGGCTTGAGAGCGTCCTCCCACTTCTTGCATTAAATACACCATCTATACACATATACAGGGTACACCATCGTCCCCGAGGATTATTTAGTTTCAGTTCGTGTAGCGATGTTCAAAGTAAGCTATATCCTTGTAATTAGTAAAACCAGACACTGCAGTGGGAGCTTGTTCTCATCTCTCTCTCTCTATCTCATTCGCTCTCTTTGCCAACGTCTGGCCAGGACCGGAAGGGCGGTACACACGCATGCTCGGACGATTCCGCAGTTCTGAGTGCTGTACGTGCCGTTAGCTTCTTCCCCTTGTGTTTTCTACGTTTTCTCTCTCACAGACTTATAAGCACGGCCCAAACCGCAAATTGCGGAATGACTTACTATAGTAGTCGGGCTGCGCGTTTTCTCGAGGGAAAAGAATAGGTATAATTCTCTAGCTATATAATACATAATTTTTTAAAATCTTTAGCTTGTTACGTGCTAGTCTAACTTTGTCAAGATAAAATTTTGCAGGATTCGAAGTTTAAAATTTTTTTTTAACTCAATTTATTGGGTTGATTAATCGTTAGTTCGTGAAATTCTTGTGTATACTGAAATAAGAGGGAAAAAGGATTGGAAGCAGCTCTCAAAGGGAAAAACAATCTTTCGGTTCGATGCACGAGCATACTGCCGAGTGCGAAACAATGCGCGACCGTTAATCGATATTGACGAAGCCGTTACTCGCTAAACTTGTACGCCTTTGCCTTTCGATATATATAGGTATACACACATATAATGTGCGCAAAGTTTAATATTTCGCTGCTCCTTCCAGCAATTGGCTTTGGAAATCCGCCTGGAATTTCATGAATTACTGAAATTACATTACAGCTAGTTTTAAAAACTTTATATGTATAGCATAATAATTTTAATCGAAAGAAAAAAAAACGCATAAATATCTATTATCTATTTTTATATCATCTGCTTACTGTCATCTATCAGTTACCGGTGTACACGATTGGTATTCGCTGCTGATGTGCATGTATATTTCCGCTTGCTCATGAATACCAATATGAAATATCTCTATCCTACACAAATAATAATCGCCCTTCGCTACGGGCTTCGTGACTTGCTTTAATCCAAACGGATATACACTTTGCTGTATCAGCGATGCGACAGGTAGTATAGCCTCTTTCCGGATTATAGATATATCCTGCAAATTTAATCCAACCGACTCTATATTACATATGATTAAGCATATGCATATAATAATCATTCATTTATCTTTACACATTCACTTTATTTTATAACAAAAATACGCCGTTAGTCAAATATTTTTTCTGCCACAGAGTACTTTACAAAGTAGTGTGTAATACGTGCCATCATGAGGTCCATAATTTTTTGTGTCCACAACCACTATATATAGGCACACGACTTCCAAACAGATGAGAGAGTGAAGTCCCTCGGCTGTACAAACGAAGGCAGCAGAGGTACAAGTTTACAAGACTTTGCCAAGCAAACTTTCAACTTGTTTTAACTTGAACGTGTTCTCGAGACTTGAGAATAGTTTTCGTTGTTGTTAACGTAGAAAATGTTGCTATGTAAAATATAACTTTAAAAAATAACAGTAAAATCATAACACAGGGATTGAATTGATTTTCGTCATGCATAGTTAACCGCAATGGAACGTGTTTATACGATATTATTCGTTGGAACGAACCCAGAAGCTGTCAGAGCAATTTTCCTCGTTATAGTCTAGTCGGTTGTCATTTAGTTGTACATTTTGTTGTGTAATATTAACGTTTCCACACGACGGCTATGACATTAAAATCATTTCATGCTGCATTTGTCAAAGCGAATTGGGATTTGCTTAATCTGGTAGCTATATTACGTATATTTGATATATTAGTAAAGTCGGGATTAAGCGACGATGCTACATTTAAAGTTTATACGACAGCGGCAAGGAGTGCCAAAGAGGAAAATTAATTTTCAAGCCACGCGATGCTATGTACTATAACTGATGCAAGTTCAAAACTTCATCTAAAAACTGATCTCGATTACAAATTTCGCATATAGTATAGAGCCAAGTCGACTTTGACTGGTTTCACATAGATACTGCTATATGCCGCTAGATGGTTACGATACAGGATTCTCTGTTCCACAGGATTCTCACTTCCAGTCTATCCGGCGTCTCAGTTGCGTCTATGATGTCATTTGTAAAATGAAACGCCATATGAAAATCATCCAGATTGTTGCTGCGCGTAATGTTTCATCGGTAACGTTCTCAGCAGAGTCTGTGTTCTCTAGCATTTAATCCCGTTTGAATAATTCAAATTCTGTGTCTGTAACATGGAGTATTAAAACTATTGGACGATATATTATTCAATTTATTTATATGCTTCAAAAACTTTGTTATTATATATAAGAAACACAAATCCTGGTGTTACTCTTCTGACTAACATCAATTTCGACTATCTAAAAGTCTTCCTTCGAATGACAATAAGGATAAGCTCATTCTTATATAAGGTTTGCGACTCACCTATGTAATATACAACAACTAAAAATTTATCATTATACCATTTGAATTCATCGCTTTTGATATATACTCGCTGGCGTAGAAGGACGATCAGTGTAAACTGCACACACACACACGTACACACACACACACACACACGTGTACTCTCGACGACGTCAAACAGGAACATTGGACAGGGTCCGTTTCATATACACATAAGACTTATACACATTTTGATTTGACACGAAATAAAACACATGTGTAGAAATAATAGAAATTTAATATTACTCTACACGTGTGATTTTTTACACAATAAAAAACAATCAAAAAAAAGTTTTTTTGATTGTGTAGAAAGTACACGTGATGTAGAATAATATTAAATTTGTTTGATTAAAAATACATTATGCAAAACAAAAAATTCATATAAATTTTCGTGTCAAATCGAAATGTGTATAATTTTCTTATGTGTACGAAACGGACCCTGCCGAATATTGCAACAGCAGCAGCAGCGGGTGGAAGCATACATATATACATCGCGCTCATGTGTACGCAGCCCGCCGCTGCATTAATGCACTCGGTCGAGTTACGGATTGTCTTTGACTTGAAGCTCTCCCGCATTGCTGCTGCTGCTGCTGCCGCTGCTATATTACATTCCATCCTTAATCAGGATCGTCTCTTCTTGCGACTCTCCGCAAAGCCATATCGAGAGAGCTTCTATACTAATTTGGAATATTTAAAGCTCTATATATACGAACGTTTATATAGTATAACATAATTGAATATAAAAGCAACTTTTTTTTTCTTCCACATAATGAAATAAAAATCCATTTAAATCGAATTGCAGCGCTTATATAGTCAGGAGAGCGCAACAACGCCACCGGGGGAATCCTACGTACAATATAATATATTTACTTAATATGCAAAGCTTCGCATTGAAAGCTCTCGGCAGCCTCGCAGCGGCTGCTGCGTATATAGGTATTATAAGTCCTGTTTTAGAAACGAATTTTCCAGAACGCGCGCCGCGCAAATCCGCGAATCCCCAACGGTAGGCTATAGCCACACACACACACACACACACACACACACACACCCACACACACATATACATATACACTACTGAGGGGGTTATAGAGAGTGTATTGGTGCAGCATACCTTTGCGCGGGGCTTTGTGAGACGGAAAAGCGCTGAACAGCCGAGCTCCTCGTAAATGCGGTTCTCGCGCGCGCCCTTTTCGCGCGCTCGGCGCATTAAAAGGGTATACGTTAAACGTAAAACCTGTCAGAAACTTCTTGCCACGCACTACTGCGTTCTCGTGTATTATTATAAAAAAGAAAGTGCTGATTTATGTATCTTCCGCAGCGCGGAGATTTTTTTTTTCTTATCGCACTTTTACGGTCGAATGTGGGTATCGTTGACGGATATAATATACAGATTTTTTTTTAAACGATATTCGATTATCTGCTTATTTCTTATATATGCGTTATAACGTGTGAGAAATAAATCATCGCGACAATCTTGGAATAGTATATAGCTCTCGGCGAGAGTTAACACTTTTATTGGAGGGCGCGTTAAAAGTTTTTATTACACACAGCATGGTAATTTCTACGATTTCTTTCCCAGAGAGAATATGGCCTTTTTCTACAAAGTGTTCCGGGAAAGCTTTGAAAGTTTTTTTTTCCCTTTTTTTTCTATATACTTTATTACCATTGCCGGAACTTTTACACCGGAGCAGAGAGAGAGAGAGATAAATACGAGATTATAAGCTTGCGAACTTGCGCCATATACCCCAGCTTCGTTTGCACTAAAAAGTACTAACGAACGAGGTGGACCCTCTCTCTCTTTTTTTTTTAACACGAATGTATGTAAATTGTACGGTCCAACGTCGTTAGTAAAAGGAAAAACTTTCTTCGCACTCCTAATTGGTTCGAAAAAAGAAAGTTTTCACGATATGTATATAATAGTAAAAAAAATTATAATTAGACCAGCGCAATCAGTCTTGATCAGCTGCTGGGGGTGTATTATATAAATATCAGTCGAGAGAGTCGAGAGAGATAGAGATACGTTATCGGTGAGCCGTAAACACGGGGTTGCAGTATAGCAGAGCTGACGCGTCAAAACAATGTGTATAAATCCCAAGCGGCGAGAGGGAGAGAAAAAGCCGCAGGTCGGACGGAAAATGACTCATGTGTTGCTAAATAAAAAAAGCAGCAAACGTCAAACGAGCGTTGAAAGAGCAAAAAGAGAATGAACTCTCGCTGCAGCATCATCACGAAAACACATCGCATCACATGCTATCTCTCGACACAGCTTAAATCGCGACGTGTAGCCACCGCCGGCGGGTACAACATCCACTATATAATACCTTCACTCGACACTGCACGCGTCAACGTGTCATCGGCCGCGACGACAATACCTCCCTAGCCGCGTCTCTCTCTCTCTCTCTCTCTCTCTCTCTCTCTCTCTCTCTCTCTAATGGATGCAATTAAAAGGCATAATGGACGCGCGGAGGCCTACTCGCTTCGCTGACGCTTCCTTCGCCCTTGACGAAGTTAGCACTTTGGGAATTTCGCGCGAAGATAGAGAGAAAGCTCCCTCGAGAAGAGAGAGACGGGGAGGCGCTGCTGATGCTCTCGTCGACCAGCAGCTATACCACACCGCTGCTGCTGCCATCGATTTTACGCGACGCGCGCGCAGAGCTTGAAGCTACCTATATAGACAGAGACGCCAGATGCGCGGCTGCTGCTGTATATGCGCTACTGGAAAATGAGATTGAAATATATAATATATAATGTTTGTGTGTATAGAAAGAAGAAGGGGTTGGAGAGAAAGAAAGAGAAAGAGAGAGAGAGAGGAACATTTTGCGGGAGGAATATTAGAGGCTATAATAATTATAAATTGCATTTTGCGCGAGTTGAGATTTGGGAACACGTGGAGTCTGAAAACTTCTTGGGATTTACGGGGAGAGAGATAGAGAGAGACTGAATGCCGGAGCATTAGCATTTATGCGATGTACTTTACATTGTCCGCACGATTCTATATGGCTAACAGACTCTGATACGTACGTACGACGTGTCAATGTGCTTATATGAATAATGTCTACCGTTATACAACGGGTATATCTCGTTGAAGCTTTTTTTTTTAAACAAAGAAATTACAATTGAAACTTTTCAGCTTCTTCTTATACAAATTACCATGATTTATAAAGCTCTGCCTTTTCTTATTTATACTTGCAGGTACATGGGGAAAGTTGGAAGGAGTCCGTTGCCGGCCGCATTGCTGCTACTGCTGCTGGCTACAACATGTGTTGGTAAGTCCACCTTTGGCTCTCGGACCAAATAAACCGCTCTCTCGCGAACTTTACGTATTTCGATTATGCAGCGCTGCGCGAGTTACCGCATTCGAATGTGCCAGTGGTAGTCGTTCCGGCTGTATTATCCTACGGTAGTGTATATATGTGTGTGTTTTATCATTAGCTCTGGACTATTCGAAAACTTTCTTCATATACGCGTGAATATATATTCGATATAGAGTCGACGACGCGGCTTTTATGAGAAACAAAATTAAATTAGAGTTTTCAGACGTTTCTCGGAATCGATATATGTTATATATACGGCAAGGGATTAAATG
>UCQR01099416.1:8466-21242 GCA_900474235.1 Cecidostiba semifascia | reverse complement strand
CCCCCGACTACTCTTGCTACTCTGACTTTTTTTTCTTATATACTATTGCTACTGCTGCTGCTATTACTTCTTCTTCGTCGGAGTTGCTTTCTCTCCCTCTTCTCTATACCCTTCCACCTGCGCGCGAGTCCTTTGCTTCTGACAGTTTCTTATAGTCACTTGGGGAATGACTTTCTTGTCGTATATATACAGTATATATACAAGTTGCGAGAGCTAGTCTCGGAGTTTCTTATATTAAAATGATGTATATATACCGCGGGCCTGCCAATGCTGTGCTCGGTGAATTTACTTCCTTCGTTGCGGAATATTCTTCTTCTTATCTTGACTGATATATTTGTTGCTATCTGTGAGCGAGTGTCGATCGGATAGCTGATACTTTTTTTTATATTTGTCCGCACGACGATTACGCCGGAGGCATATACTGACGCGAAAGCCGTGAACTTGTTAATGTATTTATGACGCGGCTATGAATACCAAGTGATTGCTGCTCGCTTTACGACTCTTGAGGTATGTTGTATAAGTATGTACCTATACACATAATATATAAAAAGAAACGAGCGCAAGATTATAAATATGAGCTATAAGGCTATATTTATTTTTTTTTCTATTTTCAACATTACTCTCGTAAATGTAGAGACGCTTCCGGGGATCGCATCGGGGTAAATATAGCGGGGCGCCTCGAATCCTATACTTTAATTATGCCGGTATAACTTTAAATAGATACCGAAGTGGCGGATAAATAAAATATTGAAACTCGAACGCTGATGTGAAATTTTCATTGAAGCAGAGGTGTCGAGCGCACGTAAGCACTTTTGCGTAATGATTTATCAAGAACGAGCGAAAATACGCGCATTCCTGCAGTTAGAGCCACACTGTTACGCGTCAGAACGAGGCCGAAGAGCTTCTGCGCGTGTATTATAAACGAGAGTTTATATCTGTCCGCAGATCGAAATCGAAAAAACTCATGATTAATCGCGTAATTGCGCGGTTGGATTTATTGCTCATAAATCCGTCGAATCGCTTCTGTCCTTCTGTATAAATATCAACTCAAAACAAAATGAAACGAAAGGGAGGAGAGAAAAATCGCTGAAAAAGACAATAAGCGGCTCGCTTGAAACAGAGACGACTCTCCATTCAGGGGATTGAAAAAGGACCGCTAAAGCAACTACAGTACGAGGAGGTAAATATCGCCACTCAACTTATGCGCATCCTTTATCTATAAGCATCCGAGAAAGAGAGAGCGGCAGTAAGTACAGGCAAAAAGCTGGTCGGCGGTCGAAGCGAAAGTGAGGAGAGTGCGCGAGAGCAGCTCTTTGTCGTCGTTTTACTGAAAATTCAACGGCTACCGCGCGCGCCGCCGCCGCATGAAATGCGTATACGGCGGCCCCCGCGAGATCATTGTTCCATTGTATTCGGCGATCGGGGCATATATATATATACCTATATACACCGCGTTTATATCCGCACGCGTGTATGCTGCTTATTTTTTAGGAAGGAGAATAAAGGCCGCGCGCCGCATATTTTTTCCGATAAATTAGACTTTGAAATAGCTCCGTGTGTAGCGGCGGGGGTATAAATTTATTAAGGGCAGGCGTGGATATAGAGGTGAATCGAAATTTTCTCGAGTTTTTGTGCTGTTGGGAGAAATACCGTGATTGATATAGGTATAATGTTATATGAATTTTATATTCGAGTTGCTTGATATGCGGTGTGCGTTGAGAGAGAAAGCGCAATATTGAAAGGTTTCCGTCGAAATCATTACTACGAATGTTTGATCGACGATGCGGATTCATCGCAGATGCACATTTTACATTTTCACACATAGAACCTTCGTACTTTAACGAAATATATCCCTGCTTATGAGAGAGAAAATCAATACACAACTCGATCGCTAGGTGCAAATAAAATTTAATTACACGTCGGATGCATTAAACGGGAAAATACGCTCTCGGCGCATTACCAAATAGCGTGCGATATTAATTGCGAAACCGCTCACATATATACGACCTCTGCTCTCAATATTGCATATCAGCATCTCTCTCTCTCTCTCTCTCTCTCTCTCTTGCAGTATACAGCTAGAGATCACGTAAAAAAGCACAGTACTACTCCGAAAAAGAAGATGTAGAAAAACGCAGTCTGCAGCAGCAGCAGGATATCCGTTACGTCGATCGCCGGCGCTCTCACGTACAGGCGCACAAATCGAGAAGAGCAGCAGTATAATATAGCAGCAGCGCCGCAGCGCATCTCGGGGAAAAGACGCGGGAAAATGGGACACCGATTGCCATCGAGCTCGACTCTCTCTCTCTCTCTCTCTCTCTCTCTCTCTCTCTCTCTCTCTCTCTCTCTCTCTCGCGTAGAGAAGAAGCCAACTTGCATATTGCATTCTCGGCTCGCTATCGGCCTCCTTCGATCTCTCTCTCTCTCTCTCTTGCTTCCGTGCTGCTGCTGCAGCGCATCTTTCCTTTTCAGATGACATCTCATTTTGCGCAAGATCCTCTTTTTTGCCAGCTCGCGCGTGCGTGCAGCTCGCGAAAAAATTTAGCCGATATGCATGCGGATAGACGACGCTGAATTCAAAAGTTTTCGACGGGGGCAGGGGAATTTCTGATGGTGTTCCGCGGGGGATCGTTACGAGAGATGAGAGAGGAATTCGATTATGCGGTGAAATGGCCAGAGGCGATGTGTATATACGTATTGCATATCCGGCGGGTTTATAAATGCATAAAAAGTTGTATATATTATTCGATAGGAAAATCGAAGTAGTAAATTTCCACCATTTTTCACGCCCTCGATACGCCCAAAGAAATACACCTATCGCGCGGACTTCAAGTCGAGCGACGCCGAGATTCTTCCCCCATTATACGGGTTGAATGGAAACTGCGTTTTCTCAGCAGAAAACCTATACACACACATACCCTATTTTCTCAATGATAATCCGTTTTGCGCAACGATACACGCAGCGTTTATATAGCGATTATAAATTGCGAGCTGGCGTGTATCTGTTTCTCTCGCGAGTCTCGTCTCTATTAAGAAAGATCGCAGGCGTGTCTCAATAAAAGCGTCGCCTACGTGCGCTGCGGAAAAACACCGCCACCGCCGCCGTCTCAAAGAGAAAGGAAAACACGGCGCCGGCTTCTCGCCCACGTCCAATCAGTCGGAGAACGAATTAATACATCGGTGCGTTTCTTGCCGCGGAATTTCCGATCCGCAACGTGCGTGTATAAATGCAGCGCTGTATATATTAACAATCCAACCGGCAGATATTGCGAAAACTGTACAGCCTGTACTCGTAGTGACGTAACTCGTTTCGTATAATATCGACTTTTTAACGAATTTTATATTACATTCACGACGACGACTCATTCGCCAGCATTAGCAGTGCGCGCAATTAATAGACTCATCGTCGCTGCGGGCATCAGCTTACTCACTATTAACCGCAGAGTCCGTCAAAGATAAAAATCGCGCGGTAAATCCCAATTCCCACACTTATACTTGTGGCATCAGAGACCGCGCGCAAATAGCAGCATAATATTATACTCTCTAATAATACTCATCACCATCAGCTGCCGAGTTCGAGGGAATTCGCATCGAGCGGCGCCTCCAATTGAAAAAAAATCGTTATATATATATAGCAAGCGAGAATACAGGAAGAGACACAAAAGCCAGAGAGGATAACGCGAAGTGGTCTCTGGAAGATATAGCCGAGTGAGTAATTCCCGGCAATTTATCGGGACAATTGTCGGAGATCGGTATCGCGGCCGCACGAAAGTCGCGCGTATATACACACACGGCCCATACCAATTCATCAGGACAATATAAGCGTCATTAAGATAGCTCCAATATGGAGCTCTGCGGAGGATCGCCTCGTTCCTATACATATCTATATCGACCGCACGCGCATTCGGTTTTATACCGCCCAAGTCTCGATCTCCCCCCTTCTGCTTTCGGCAGGATAAGGAGCGTTGCCCGGATTATCTCGAGGGCGGATCGTCTCGACTGCATCTCTCGGGCTGTATGTATGTGTGTGTATTGGACGATTTTGTTTGACGGTCTTATCGGGATTGCAATTTTCAGGGGAGTTTTCAATTTCCGGGAAAAGGGAATTAATTTTCACTCGCGTTCGCGTATATATCGGAGAGGAATGATTAAAGCTGCGCTCGATTTATCGAGTGTCGAAAGTTTACATTTACTGTATCAACTCGGAATAATATATAACGGTAATAGCGCGCGCGCGCGCGCAATAAATGCGTTGTTAATTTCCACGAGTTAATGCAACTCGGGCACATATACCTGCGGAATTATAATGCAAATTACTGTGGATTGTATATAGATGGGAGAGCGAAATAGGATGCGCGATTAAGTAATCTATTGTACCTGTTAAGTATCGCGCTATCGCAATGATTCGTTCAATTGACGCTGACCTATATGTATGTAAAGTCTCTCGTTGCTCGTGACCGGTCACGGCCGGTCGGGCTTTCTCATAGCTTAAATAGGAATGAACGACCTCAGCGCGCTCGCCTCTTGTGTGTGTGTGTTAATGTAAGCATGAACAACCGCAAGCGTATAACAAGGTGATAACGGTGTCGCATTGTTTTGTTCGGGCAATAAGTCGAAGAAAACAAATGTAACTACTCCATGAGAGCGCGATTGCGTGTTCGAAAAGCTGTGTGCCTATCTATATATAATTGAACGTCACACTGCACCGTCTATTTTTTTTCTTCTTCAAAAATGAATTGATTCCGCGCGTTATATACACACAATAAAACAATAATCATTTCGTCGAGAGGCTCATTATACATCGCAGTACATAGCAGCATGATTTAAAAGGGCAATAATAACAAACGGTCGTTGTACGTATACGTATGTGTGTCCCACTAAACTCCCATCGAGGCTCTCGCGTGGGTATATTATACCCACGAGAGAGCTGCCAGACCGCAGAGATAGACTTGAATAAAACATGCGACAGATGACATGTCTCCCGCGTGCAACATTCCACGGGACTACACACACACACACACAACGTGCACTAAACGAAAGCAAAAAAAAAGCTGCACATATAGACACATCGCTCGCTCGGCCTGCGATTGCGGACAAACAGCCGCTCACGAATAGCTTTGCTTATATTAGACAAATACTTGCGCGCGCGTGACATCGAAGTCGTCACGAGAAGTAAGTATAGTCGCGGTGATGGCGTGCATGCAGCGATAGGGCCGGTGCATCGAGACCACGCTAATTTGCAACTAACCGGTCTCTCTCTCTCTCTCTCTCTCTCTCCGTTAACCCCGACTGCACTGCTGCTGCTGCTGTAGCAGCAACTGGGTCGTCTCTCCCTCGACTTCCGTCGTGTTGTTGTCCTCGTCATCAAGGCGGACCACCTTCGACTGTACTCACTCTGTAGCAGCAGCAGCAGCAAGTCGACAAGTTCGATTGCTCCCGGCATATATACTGTAAACTGCCTCGCATATAGGGGGAGAACTGCATCACCCTGTGTGCGTATACATATATAACGTTCGCGGTTTATGCCTCTCTGCGGCTCTTCTGGTTTATAATACGTATACACACACACACACACACACACACAGTGTACCACGTAACGGAGAGAAAGCGAGGAATCGATCGGGCGCACTTCTGCGATGCGTGCAGTGTACATCAGAACCGCGCACACAGACCGGCAACGGCGGCGGGTAATTACGGGAGGCGGAGGAATATCGTTCCGTCAACGATATACACACGCGCGCGGTGGGTGATACACGGAAGGAGGAATAATTCAGTGGATTTCGTTATGGGGTGGGCGGCAGAGTGAAAGAGAGACTCTATAGACGCAGCCAAGAGTCATTACGTCAAGCCTAGGAGAGAGACTGTGGGGGAAAAGACAGTCGCGCGCGAGATGGACAAATGGATGGTCATGATGGCGCGCGCGGAAAGAAGCATCAACCGCGTATAGAGAAGGGCACATAAGACAGACATATACATGCATATAGGAAAATAATGAGGGGAGCGTTTGATTTGATATCGCGTATATTATACTATATACGTTTTCTGGACATAGGCAGACTTTCATTATACATTACCCAACTGAAAATAGACTCTCTCTGCGGCGTAGGCAGTAGTATAAGTTTCTTCGTCGCGGTAAGATACGCGAACAAAGTGTATCGCCGCGGCGTCATCATCCCCCTCTTTTAAAATCATCGTTCTCCAAGATATATCGAAAGCCACGTAAGTAAGTGCATTTTAAATGACCGCACTGCATCGTATGCAGATAAGAAACGCTAAACGCGCGACGGCGATACTATTAATAGACTTCATATACGAACAGCCACGTGTACACACAACAGCATTCTTACTCATAAATTCATAACGCGACTTATGAGCAGTCGATTTCACTGCGTAAAGTCGCCGTCGTCGTAGGACACAAAAGCGGTGGCGGTGCAGCTTTTCCGCCTATGAGCGTGGGGGGTCATTAACCGCCGTCGCGAATTACGTTGCAGCGCGCGCGCTGAATTCTGTGTGCAGCGGCCATCGATCCGTATACACTCCAGCAGTAGCCGGACTCTCCCTCTGCGGCTTTCCTTTTTATTTCGAGGCTGCACGCTATATTATACCTCTATATGCGGTATGCGGCCCGTTGAAAATTGGCAGAGTTATGTATATGCAACGCGCGAGCGCTTTGACTCAGGCGTCGATGTACTACCTCTGTGTATACATCCGAGCTTGTGTCTTGTTTTGTCTCCGTTTTTTTTTCGGCGTGTATAGTTAGAGTAGCCGATCGGCCATAGGGGTTTTTGTTTACCTCTCGCAGAGATAACCGAGGCGATTTTCAGAGAAGCTTTGATCTCGCGATGTTTTTCGGAAAATTAACTCGTATCGCACGTCTCCAGACTTTTTCCATTTTTTTCCATCGAAGCAATGAGCTAATTTTTGCTCGAGAACCCTCGGAAGCTCTTTTTAACGCGTCCGACCGCGGACACGGCCGCGTTTAACGTCCGAAAATTCAGATACAGCCAAAGCACGCTTTCGATTGAATTTGGTCAGCGCGAAAACGATATGTCGTTGAAAACTCGTTATCGACACGCGGTAGCAGCGCATCACTGTATAGTATAATCGGCGAATGAGATTCAATATTTGATCGAGTTTTGTTTCGGCCTCGAGTGTAATGGACTCCGTCCGGCTCGCTCTTTTTCCCCTCTTATACTATATATATACACACATTTATACCTGTGCTTGCGGTTTTTGCCGAGGCTAACGAGCCGATTCGAAAATTTTCGACGCGCCCATTATCGACTATACCTACCCCTCGCCATCATCGACAGAGAGACAATCACTCGCTCTTTTTTTTTGTATTTAGCGAAGCATCGTCTCTTTGTTTCATCGATTGTCCGTTTTATCGCGCTGAAAATTGATTCCGAATAATGCGAGAGACCTCCCATTGTGTCCGATCGGCTTCTCTATTGTGTTGAATTGCTTTTGCGAATGTTTTCAAAACGCTATATTATATCAATTCTGACCAACAAAATGCAGCTCTCGATTCGTCTATATACCTCGGAACTGCAGACTTATCTTGCTGTTTGCAAAAGTCTTACGCCTTCGTCATCTTGAAATTTACACGAGAGGGAGAGAGAGAGAGAGAGAGAGATCTGCTGCAGCAACCGAGTACGACAAGAGCAGTAGTAGCAGCAGCATCAGCATCGTGGGCGGATCTAGCCGTCGAGTTTACTTTGAGTTTACTTGATAACTAAGTACATACTCGAGACCAGCTAGGCGCGCACGTGACCAGATGGATACCGAGAGCTGCGCGCATTGCACTCGACGTTCCCCGGCTTCTGCTGCTGCTGCATCGATGCACTACCATCACTATATATTGCGTGTAAGCTCAGCTCTCCGAATGGAGGATTGAGAACACAGTCGTCGGCTGAATTGTTCGTTAAATATTAAAAATTGCGAATGGACTCTCGAAGCATTTTATAATAGTCGATTCCGCGGCTAATAATGAAAGTGGATATTACTTCGATAATTGAATTTTTTATCGCTTCGCATTTCGCGAATAGTTTTCTTTAAAAGTATAAATACGATACGGCTACAAGCGAGTGTTGATTATCTTGTTGGCTCCATAACATGCAAGCTCTTATAAAAGTACTGTAAATCCCGTGACAATAAGGCTTTGTGAATTATTAACTAGTTTGAATTGTTCATACGCACGGCTTTAAACAACTTCTATAAGATAAACGACGTGATATATGCGGCTTGCCGATTGTGTGAATAACGAAAGCGCACGCTCGACCCGAAATAGCAGAAAAAGAGTACAGTTATTGTATGCTATAGCTGAATCAATCTCGAGAGCGCGAATTATAAATACAAACTCGCGTCATGGCAAATCGCCGGCAAACCCGTACACTTTCTTCTCTATGCTATATACACTGCAGTGTAGCTATACTATTACTTTAATGCGCGCTCTTTGCTCGATGACTGTTTTCTTTCTTTATCAGAGCCGCCCTCAAAGTAGTAGCGGCGGCTGTAATTGCGAAGTGGGAGGAGAAGAAAAAAATAGTCGAGAGAGGCGAAGGAAACTCACTACTGTGCAAACACACGCTGTACACGATATATTATATATATACAAAGCAAAGAGAGACTGCAAGCACGGGTAGAGTAGGTATATAGAGAAAAGTTAGTTTCGAAAAATTTTAGCATTTAAACGGCTCGGCCGCAAAAGCAGCGCATATATAAAACTCTCTCTCTCTCTCTCTCTCGGCCTTAAATCACCGTTTCTAAGTCGAATTAAGGGTCATAAAGCACGCGCTTGCGCATATATACAGAAGCGCTGCATGATGGTAGTTCAGAGAAAAACGGCTAGACTCTCTCCATAAGAAAATTATTCCAAGCGACGACGAAGACGACGACGACGATTCACCTGAACTACCCTTTTATATGCTTCAACTCGTGTGTACATATATTTACCCCCTTTGCGGGCGCGCGATATCTCCCCGAGCCGCGAATGGATTTCTTTTGTGCATATCACACGCTTGCGCGATTGATCGATATATAATACGTATATACAAGCTTTCTAAGCCGCGTGTGTACACGCTAAAGCCTGCCATTAGTTTAATGGCATTTTTGCTGTATTTACGATGTCTTATTCCCCTCAGTTATAGATGCAATCACGAATGGGCTTTAAATAAGCGGCGGCGGCGGCGGCGGCTGTGCAATAAAAGCTGAGCTTTTTACCCAGCGCGCGGAATAACATGATTTATGCATTCTTCGCGCATACAGAGACACGACAGCCGCTCGGCTATATTTGTGCCTCGCGTTCTTTTTTGTTTCTGTTGCAAACCCTCCTTCGGGATTATTTTTATTCGTTCGAGAATATGTGCCAACCTACTACTGCAACGAGAATGACAAAGTTACGTGTATACATCTTTTTTCTCGAGAGCATCGGAGTGTATATGCTTTGTCAGCCCTTTACGTAAGCAAAGTATAATTTAAATATACATCGCTCGCAGAGTTTTAACTCGAACGGTTTTCGCAAAAACAATACGCTCTCTCTTTTGTGTCACAAAGAACCCGCTGTATACTGGAGTTTTCCCTCGCTGGTGCTCTCTCGGCAAAAAGCGCGTGGAAACAAACTGGCGTTCGCACGAGAGGCTAGTTTTTATAAGCGCGCGCGAGCAACTCTTTTTCAACGAATATTTTATTGACACGGATACTAGCACATACACAGCGCGAGCATCACTTACATCAGCGTCAATATTTACCGCACCTTCAACCGCGGCTGAATTTTTAATAAGCTCATGGCGTATAGCGAGAGAAAAAGTTGCGACTGGCAACTACACGTAGTCTGAAAAATGCAAACGCGACGTCGCTACTCGTTCCTTTTTTCCTCTACTGCTCTTCTTTCCCTCCTTTTTCTTTTTGTTCAGTGTGTGTTGCTCAAATGAGTTTATACGTGCGCGCGCGCGATATACAAAGGGTGTATATAACGCGCGACTCATCGCTCTGCGCATATAGTGTAAAGCTCTTAATGCTCGTGATAATAACGTGTTTCAGTCGAGCAGTCATCCGAACAGTTCGCGTTGTCATCAGCAGCTTAGCCCCCTTTTTTTTAGTCCAAAGTAACTCGCGCACACGTCGTGTAGGACAAACAGCCGAGGACAGACGGTTAAAATGGAGTACACGCATGGATATATCGCACACTTTGTGTATACATTAGCCGGAATGTTCCCAACTTAAAACAAATATACTCTCGCGACTATATAGCCGCTAAAGCGGCGTTTAAACCGCCGTCGCAATTTGCATCAACCGCCTTACTCTCGTAATCTCTCTGCGCACACGTTGGAGAATCTCGTGCGAGTAGCGCAAAAACTCCCCTGAATGTGTGTATATATACGATTTTTCGCGGAGATTGCGCAACTCGAGCGCAAAAAAAAACGCGGACGTTTCGCGCTCAGGCTGATAGAAAGTTTCCTACCGCGAAAGAAGGGGCAAAGTGTGTATCTCGTTACCTCGCGGAAACGCCGCGCGGCGCAGCGATAATTATCGATGGGAAGGGAACTAATTAAGTTTTCTGATGACTATTGACGATATATCGTGTGTGTATATACTTGCAAAGAGCCCGCGCTATTTACGCTGGAAGCGTCGTTTATATACATATCCTTAATACATTATACCATTATATACCTATACCACTTTTGTTGAATTAGACTACGAAAAAACGAGTCAGAGCCGACAGCAGACTTTTTGAGTAATTGCTCGAGGCGTTCAGCTTGATTGCGAGCGTGTCGGGGCTGCTGCATTGTGCAAAAATAAAGGAATCCGATCGGAGAATCCCTCTTCCATCGATTAGGTCAACAGTGGCGGCAGCGCGCTGCTAGTGCAATCACTCATAAACAATGGGATCTGATTGGCGCAAGGGAAAGAGAGAGAGAGAGGGAACGAAAGCCAAGCTTAGAATCTCTCTCTCTCTCGAAACGGGGCCAGGAAGGATGATCGATCCGGCAAGTTCGTTCCGATAATAGAGAACTTCCCTACTCGCGCGCGAGAGCGAGTTCACCCTTTCCTGTGTGACTATATGGCCCCCCAGAATCGCTATAATTTGCCGAGCAAGTTCCGAATGTCCTCCTCTCGTTAGACTCACAATGCTCCCCTCCTTCTCAAGCCGACTAATCGCTTAACGTCCTTATTGCACAACTTTGTACTCCACGACTCTCTCTCTCTCTCTCTATATATATAACGCAGGTGCTGCAAAGTGCGCATGCGGAACGTGCCCTCGACGCTGGTCACGTTTGACGGATCGTTGCGATGAGCAGCACAGCGCCGAATATATATGTAGTAGATATATATACACGTAGCGCAATAACTGATGATTCGATTGAGCGGGAGTATGTGTGCAAGGAGATTATAGCTGATGCGACCGGAATAATGGTCCAATTGCGCGGAAGAATCGAGACCGCGCGATATGCCGGTATGTAAACGGCCGAAATTTCAAACTCTCGCTTTAGCTCCGTTGTGATTATTATAATAGTATATATACGTATATAGGTATATGATCTGATCTAATTTGGGCTAAATCAACAGTTCGGAAATCGGAGCTTTGCTCGCGGAATATAACCGCTCAATTCAAATATATAACTCTCGCTTACGAAACCATTCTCGCTCAGCGAAATTTCTGCTAATCCCATCATACTATATATCCAATCGTCTCCCGAAAAATTGCCTCATCGAATATATATCAGCTATAAAGATCCAATCGAACAAGTCCCATCGTAATACGTGATGTCTGGAGAAAGTTGGGTTCTGTGTATGTGTATAACGGAAACTTTTCAATTCTAATCCCTGGCGCGCGCGCGCGCACCTGCCGATAACGACGCGCGCGCAGTTGACCTTAGACTGCTAAATTCGATTTTCGCCTACTCCCGTACAACCCTCGCACAGAGCGCTCTATACAGCCGAGGGTAATTGAAGTACAGTCACGTAGATCCCGTTCCCGGCATATCTCGATAATCGGCCCGAAGGAGCCTCGATCATCGGCGCTCGCCCCATAGCCCATCGAGTTCATTTCATAGACGGGACAATTGCTGCGCAGCCCGAATTGGATGGGTTAAGGAGCGGCCAGCCTTGAATACGGGATTTCCCCGAAAATCTTCACTCGTGTGGCCGCCTTTTCCGGGTATACACACACACCCATAGGGACATCCTATACACACACCTGCGCGAGCACTTGCGTCCGGATATTCTTTTCTTCGTACGCGCTGTATATAGTAGGGGAGCTCTCCTCGTGAATACGATAGCGGCGTGGAATATCTTCTCACTGGGTCAATTCTATCGGAGCGTGATGCTACTGCCTCTTTTTTTACCCTCTCGAAATGCGCGCCCGACGTTCTCTTAGGTATTCAGGAGCAGGTAGAGAAAGAGAGAATGGAGTGTGGCCCTGGAGTATTGAGGAAAAATTGCTTTGTAGATTCGACTCTCGTATATATATACGTTTCGCTTACGCGCGGTATATTAAGCCAATGAGATGAGAGGAGTGAGCATTGGAGTTTGAAAATAGGGAGAAAAATTTTTGCCCTCCCAAGAGGGAAAGCGCTGATTTGAAAAGGTTGCTGCTGCTGTTGATTGAAATTATGAAAAATCGATCAATGTTTACCCTGCATACTTCAATATATTGAGATAAATCGGGTCGGCAGTTTAATTACCATCACGGCGGTGAAAAAACCAATAGCGCACAGCGTTCGTTTAATTTTTTAAAACGCCGCTGCTAGTATAGCTGCCGAGATCTATTTATCGTG
>UCQR01099413.1:0-16039 GCA_900474235.1 Cecidostiba semifascia | reverse complement strand
GGCACACCACAGTCCGACGAGCCCAGACGCAAGCCTTCGGTCTTCAACGCACGAAACGAAAAGAGTTTTTTAAGAGTTTTACCGGTGAACGTTGCGCCAGACGCTTGCTTTGGCCCACCTCGCCTTGCCGTCCCTCTCTCTCTCTCTCTCTCTCGCTCATTCTATACTCGTAATTTTGGTTTTGTTTCTTGGAAAGAGATTTTGCAAAAGAAACGTTTATTTCTTTACTCTTTTAGGCGTTCTCTTTATTTAAACAAGTATAATGGCAAAGTATAACCAAGAAGATGAAACGATAAATTTTCTTTCGTTCTTTGCTATTCAAGTACAAAAAGTTCAAAAAAACCGTCTGCTAAACTTGTACATAAATCAACCAATAATCAAGGAAAGTGCTATATTTTAGAAACAATAGAAATTTCAAAAATCCTTGAAAGCATCTCATTTCGAGTCATCAAAATCTTCGATGCGCTCGCGATATCTGGCCTGACGCTGATGCTGTTGTGAATAGACAGGCCTGATGTAGCCCTCGCTGCCAATCTCGTCCTCGTACTCCTCGCCTTGAGGAAAATAGTCGTCGTTTCGCACGTGATCACCGAAATCGCCGCTCGCCTTCATCGGCACCTTCGAGCACAAGGGTTTTTTTCTCTGTGGTTGTTTTCTTTCGCTCAACCCGCCCGTATTTTAGGTTAACTTTTAGCTTATTGTTTTGTTGTCCGTTTGTTTAGTAATTTTATAAATGTACGGAGGATAATGAATATTGTTTGGTGCTTTTATGCTACTATCGCAGAACAGAGGCAGAAGGGAGGTGGAGCCACGGCGTCTGTGCTTAGTCAAATGAATATTTTTTTAACGATTGCAGACTTACTTTATAAAATCCGGGTGTGCTGTTAACATTGTTGATGATGGGGCCCAGTCCTCTTAACTGAAATGTAAATCGATTTAATCAGAAATGAAAATTCTTGAGAAAACAATTGTGGTTTTCGTTTTAATTTTTTATTAATATCATTTCTCGCACCATACTCTGATTAATTTGAACAAGAAAATTTATTTGTTTTGCACGTATTTTTGGGAGGTTCTAGTGGACAAACACCATTCAAAGATTTTGGTGGACACCCAGGAGCTCTAAAGACCGGCGGGCATTTACGTTTTCCGCAGTCTTCGGTAGAACTAGCTTTCTTTTTTACAACAGCAGCTTCTGTTTCCTCTTCTTCTTGAACTTCTTTTTTTGCTTCTACTGGGATTTCTTTTTCTTTAATCTTTTTTGGAGCTTTCTCAGACGACCCTTTCTTTTTCGTTTTTCCTTCCTGCTTTTCCGAATCCTTTTTCATTTTTCCTTCCTGCTTTTCCGAATCCTTTTTCGTTTTTCCCTCCTGCTTTTCCGAATTCTTTTTCGTTTTTCCTTCCTGCTTTTCCGAATCCTTTTTCGTTTTTCCCTCCTGCTTTTCCGAATTCTTTTTCGTTTTTCCTTCCTGCTTTTCCGAATCCTTTTTCGTTTTTGCTTCAGCTTCGAGTCTTTTCTTATGCTTTTCTTTCAATTTTTTTAATTCGTTTAGTTTCCTGTTAATTCTCTGCATGATCTCTTTGATTTTCGCTTTTAAGTCTTCCACCTTTTCCTTTTTCACAACGTTCATCTGACGTAAGTGTAAACTAAACTCATCCGCATTCGAGCTCATGACAGAATTTTGTCTCTTCAAACTTCGGAAAATCACGAGGTAAGCTCTTTTATTCATGTTCCCGAGCAGTGTCTCATAAAATTTCGAAAATACTTCGAAGAGGATAATTTCAGGCTGAGGAAACTTCCGTGCGAGAGTCTCGCTATTTTTCCCGAGAGACTTGATGTCATTTAGCAGGATTTTCAGGAGGGAGTTGCGTAAATCACCGACAGCCGCCGCCTACGGACAGACGGAGAGCTGCTGTGAGGAGCTTCTTTGTTTCTCTTCGCGGGCGAACACATGAAAAGACTCTTTCCATTTTTTCATGAATGGGACAAGCCCTTTGCTCTTGCTATAGGTAACCTCGCTTACGAATGAAAATAAATGTTCCTGATGTCCACCAAAATTATTCATAATTTAAATATGGTTTTTGAACGAGAATCATTTTGATTTCATATTTTAAAAAGTAAGCAGTGACGAAGCCATTAAAAAGTTTTTACACGTATGCGAAGGAACGAAAAGGTTACCGAATTTAATACGGGATTATTTTCGTAAATTTATTGATTAATAATCACAACTTTACTCACCTGCACCAAATCGATAGCTTGTACGTTTCCTACAGCTGACGTACCCTCGACCGCTCGAGCGCCAATTCCTGAAAGTGTCGTTCCCTCTGCTGAGTTTGGCGTTATCTGCAAAACTCATCGAATTGCATTAAAGTTATGACCACAACGAGTTAATTAGCAGACACGAAAAAATACTCATAAACGAGTAACTTTTGTTTAATTAAAAAAATTATTGCGTGTTTAATGCACTTCAGAAGCAACGGTTGTTTCTGAAAGCATGTTCGAATATAACATTGATGGATCGATGCAATTACTCGTAATATAATCACATCAGATATAATCAAAACTTGAACGAGCAAGAAAGTGGCGAATTAAATAAGTTAGAGTAAAAGGCTACTCACGTTTTTGAATTTGAGACTTTTGAACGGCATGATCTCTTGGACGGCCGAAGAATCCAGTCTGGGCTGCTTTGAAAATTGAGCCGTGGAGTTGCCCACTGCTCCGCTGGAGCCAACTGCAGCCTGTGCAAAACGTATACAAAGAATATAAGTTCGGTGTAAAAATGTTTTCGGTTGCTGAAAAAATTTAAGGATGCAGGTATAATCAAGAGTGAAATTGTGCTGAGGCAAGCATTGAATGTTTATTTTCGCCGCGTAATTGAAAGTCCGACTAGGTATTAACTAAAATATAACGGTAAAACTTTTCGTTAAGTACCTTGAAATTTCCTTTGGTAACATGGTAGCTTCGTTGATTGAGAGATTGCACGACGGATTTTGCGGCTCGGGAAAACATGTCGTTGAGTTTGGCTAGGTTGGCGTTTTGTTGTACTTAAATTTTTCTTGACGTCTGAACCGGTCGTTCAATTTTCCCAAACTGATTTGACAAGGCACGACCGTTGCCAACCAACGACTCCCTTGATTTGCATTCGACTGTTTGTTCTTTTCGGCACAGCAACTTCAATTTGCTCGATTACGCATGTAATGTTCTATTTCGTATTTATGTACTTGGAAATAAATAATTTGTTTGTTTGATTTTTACGAAAATTATTAAAGAAACAAGACTTTACGTGTAATATGAATGTTGTGGAATTTAAAATACCCAGTAGCGACATCTAACTGAGCGCGCACGTGATTCTCTTGAATTTTCTCTTCGGTCGGTATTACCCTTCGAGGTAAGATGTCTACCCTGCTCGCTCGCTCGGCATATACGTTACGCTCTTGGGGACTTGGTTGCTCGCTATTTTACCAAGGTATGATAACAATAATTTTCATAGACTATTAAAAAAAGTATACCATAACAAGTGTATGGAATGCGTGTACTTATTATTATTTTTTAATCAAATTAACTATTTTGCCTTTTTTTAAATGGTTTTGCCATTCTTCAATAGGTGTCACCACTAGTAAAAATCTTGAAGCTAAATTTTAAAATTTTTAATGGATAAAAGTAAGTAATACTAATCCGATGAAATATTGTGCATTTTTATTAAATATTGGCTTCAATGATATACGGTATTATTTGTATAATTCGAACTAAATTTGACAAAAATATAATGTTCGATATTTCAATTTACAAAAAATTATAAATATATTTTGAGATTTAAAAAGCCTTGGCATCGAGAGAGTTCCTAGTATCCCTCATCTGACCAGGTGATATCGTAATCCGAGTATTGTTTCTTAAGGATGCTCACGCTGGTCTCGTGATCAGCTTTGCCGAAACCCTGAAAAACAAACCAAAAAAACATTACTGTATTACGAGTAAAATATGTATATAGCATATACATAGCCCAATTTATCAACAGTCCCAATATCAAAGTAAACAACTAGTCACATACACGCGAGCCGATCGTAAACCTGGTAGGTATATAATTTCCCTTCCGCAATTCCAACGCTAAAATTCAGCAGCTATCCACGACCGGAAATCACGACAAATTTAATTCGGGAAAGCACAAGCTGTTAAAGGCAACTTACGGACTCGGCGAGAAATTAATCGCTCGCTCGAGTCGAAAAGTGTGCAGAAGCCACTATAGCCGGCGACATAAATTTCGAAGTACCCGCACGCGCCGAAAATACAACTACGCCGCGTACAGAACCACGAGAAGAGGGGACATGAGCTAGCGAACGAAGAAGGAGATGATAAAATTCTGGCACGGCTTTCGGAGGATGACACGTCGTATAATAAAACGTTTGCCAGGATCCCGGCGGCGCTCGTGCGATATTGCAGTGCGCGTCAAGCGCAAACAAGCGGACGGTCTGTGTGGGTATAAAGCGCGCGCAAATGAATTATTTTCCGATATCGCTAGGAGTCGGGTAATAAACAATTCCCCAGAGCTGATAAGCTCTCGAGTAAACTCGTGCGCGCCCGCGCGCTCTGGGTAAACTTCAATTTCTTTGCAGATGCGGATTTCGAAGGGCAGCGTATGAAGGGGGGATGGAAAATCAACGAGGAGAAGCTAATTTTAGGTTCATTAATTTTGGAAAATCGAGAGCGCGCGCGGCGCTAATTCAAGAGGAACAAACGAACTGGATTGCCAACGAGAGCAGAGTGTTATAAGTGCAGAATCAAAAGGTAGCTTAGTTTTGAAAACTGATGTGACTGAACAGACTCGTATAAAACAAGCGCGAAAAAAAAAACAAAAGAGGGTTGAATGAACGAATGTCCGACGAACAATGAAACTCGATTTTCCTGTGACGAAGGTGATAACCATCGTGCAACTGCAACGTGACAACTATTTTTTGATTTTCGAATTAACCGACTGCGAAATTTCCCTCCGGCAATACACCTACCTATACACACTGATCCGGGACAAAAGTGTCATCAATTGCATATTGTGCAGTATACGAATGTTTCGCGATCGAACGTGGCGCGCGTTTAATAGTATGCCCTCGGAAACTCGTAAACGTGCATGGATATTTCGAGCGAAATTTCCCGCTCTCCAAACTCTTATACATAGTTATTCGCAACGCTGCATGCGGTGTGTGCATCAGATACATGTATATACTGTGTATAGTATAGGCCTCTGCTCTCACTCTCCCGTTTTAGCAATTCAAAGCAGGATTAAACGCCTTATGGCATTGAACGATTAAACTCGCCTCCTTGCCTGCTACATTAGATATATATCGCGGCGCACCCAATGTACGGTGATAACCTCCCTCCCTCTCCCCCGCGTCACCTTGAATCGCATAGTTAGAAACCACAAAAATCGCTGCGTTACTGTGCTTTTTCTTTTTACCCCTGGCGATATACACGCATAAGTTTAAAATAGATTACGAGGATATAGTTATCATTGTTCCCGGACAAGGTCTATATAGCTAATTCGAAAATTACAAGTTGAAAGAAACTAATTGTAGAACCGTAAATTTACGTCGCCCTAGATTGTCTGAGTATACAACTGCAGAGGGTGGCAACATCGATGTTTACAGACTCATAGGTATATATACACACGTTATAGCCGGAAAATTCGAAGAGATGGAATATTCACGCTCGACGGAACTTCATATTTTACGATCCGGCAAACATTATTATTCTGCTGCAGATCGATCGAAGAGACAGCTCTGTGTATATTATGCTGTACACACTTTTACAAAGTTACGTACATATATCATAATAAGAAATCAGCTCTTCTTTCGCGTGTGACTAAATTCGAAATTTCGCGAGCGTGCACACGTTGAGAACTATTGTATAAGTACCTGTGAGTATCCGTATACTTTGAGCTTCTTGTCGGCAGAGTCATGCTGGATCCTGCCACCGCCGACGCATTTGGCTTTCAGGCTGGGGCTGATCTTCTTCAGAGCAGCTTCGGTTTCGTCGAAAATGTCGGCTGTAACAGAAAAAGAAATTGGAAAACGTCATTCGTTGCGGAATGCATGTATGGAAAAATATGGGAAGCTTTTTTATGACGCGGAACAGTCGTAAAAATATTTAACTTATAGGTGGTTTCATTTGCTTCATTCCGAGTGATTCAGCGTCGGCGCGATAAAATTTATCTCTCGCTTTTAGTGTTTCATCCGGTATATATATGTCGCGTTGCTCGTCGGATTTTGTTGAATGCGGTTCAGTCGTATAAAAAATGAGATTAATAATGGAAAAGCGGCGTGTATTTCAGGAAAATTCGCAAAGCGGATGACTGCAGGATCGAGGCCGTGTCTCTCTCAAGAGAAGAGAGGCATTAATTTCGCGCGGGATATCGATCAGAGCAATTTTTCAGCCGCATCACGAGTCACCTGCGCAGCTCCTACGTCGTAACTCTAAATACGAAAATTCAGCGCAAAAAGGACGACGACAAGAGCGCACGCTTACTTCGGGGTTCAAAAGACTTGCACAACAAATTGCATGATCGACACACGATGCAACCCTTATCTGCCCGCAGCTGCTTCCTTCGCGATATAGCTCGTTTGCCGCTGTAATATCAATCGTTTTTCACACACGGCTGCTGCAGCGACAAGCCATAAAAAAGCGCTCAGAGTCATAAAAATATATTGCCCGCCTCTGCTGAAGGATGTGCACACTGCTCCTCGCATCCTTGTTTGCCGTTGACAATCCGGAAAAATGCTGGAGAGCCGCTGCATCGAAAATTTATATTCGAGAGGAGAAAAGGCTGCTAGGCGCAGTGCAGCAGGTATGTTTTAGAAATAAGAGGAGCATTTTTATTCGCTGAATTTTTTATAGATACGAGAGCCAATCCTGCGCTGTCCATCTTCTCACGTCGACGCTATACTCTCGACCTACTGGTAAACGAGAATTTTTTCCAATTAAATTTTTTATTACCGAATATAATATCTTCTAAAACGAAACAAAAACGGTGAAGACCGCGCACGGATAGGTATAGTTATAAAGAGGAAGACGGCAAAGAACAGCAGAGCGAGAGAGCTTTCCAATTATATCCGAGAAAGTTACACATCGCAACCGCCTCTAATTTGATTTCCTTCATTACGGTTAACAGGTTTGAAAAATGGTGTAATTCGCACCGGCTTTACGACGGTTTATCAAGTTAGCCAAGCCAACAACAACAACAACAAGTGTCTTCCATTTGCGAATTGAGAAGCCGACTCAAATTGATCTTTTTTTTCCTCCCTATAACTATAGCGTATTAGGAGTATAACAAAACAGAAATGACGTCAGTAGAGCAACGGAAAAGAAAATAACGCAAACAACGCCGCAGTATACTTCGCGGCTCTAAATCTCAGCCAGAGCTTCTTTGATAAAGGAAAAGCCCCCACTGCCAGCTTGCAGCTCCCCTGCTCGTGTATACTCAGCGGGGAGTCAGCTTCTACTCGCGGCGTAGTAATTCGATGGCACGCGAGCTGTAGACGCTGCATCGATCCGCATAGAAAACGCACTGATTCTCCTTTGCCGTCTCTAATACGTATAGGTATATATGGATGTACATTTGAGAGCCAGTTTCAAAACGATTTGCCATCAGTGATACGTGTCGGGGCTCGTTTTTGTATTTACGAGCCCGGCACTTCGTTAAGATTTTTACGAGGATTTTGACGCCCCGGCGTTGCGTTACAGTTTGGCCAGAGAAGTGGATGGTGTATTTTTGGCTGATGGAGATGAGAGAGGGAGTTGATCGATTTGTAGGCGATATTTTGTGTGGTACACTGGCTTACGCGTATACGGGTTTGAAAATAGTTTCGATTTTTTTTCTTGAATATTTTCCCAGCACGTTTATTCATGTAGATTCGTATGAAAACTGTAAAACGGGCTGAAAAAATGTCATATTTCCGCTTTCGTAAATCTCGATAAACGTATAACTCTCGAGCATCTCAATAGACTCGAAAAATCGCGTACACGCGCGTATAGTAATTACGCTCTCGTGCGTATACTGTATTATAGAGTTCGAGCAAACTGGATGAATATATTCCTTACACGCGCTCTCATTAACAGCTCTCAGCCACGTGTGCATCAGCGTTTCTGTGCCTATACGAGTATATATATATATGTATTAAAAGTGATGTGTGCGCGTGTCGAGAGAGTGTCTGAAGTGAAGCTGAAGTGAAGTTTCGAAATTCGCGGTATAAATTTACATATGCATTTTCAAGGTGCCTAATATATAATGTATAGAAACTGCTAGTTTTCACGTAAATGCAAACAGAGTTTTAAAAATAAACAATCAATTTTCAAAGTAATTTGAGTGTACCGCCGGCATTCTTAAAATTCTCGACTACCGCGGCAATTTGGACATAACTATACAATGTAAGGCAAATGCGAACAAAAAACACAGAGTTCGGATTCGATCGCGCCTGCCCGACATCGCGTGCAGCTGTGCCCTCTCTTCCACACATATATACACAGATACACCAAGCATGACGCAAATTTCTTGCGTGCAGTAGTAGCTGCATAAACGACTCGTGCGGCGAGTTCAAGCTCACGCTGCGGCTCACTCTTTGCGAAATGTCAAGGGCTCTCGGTCCTGCTCTATACCTACGAAACGCGTACAGGGCTCGACGTTTCCAAAGGCCCTGAACGCATGTCAGCTGTAAATTTCCGGCACTTGACGAGAATTTTTTTTTGCAGTCGCCTATACAGAAATGGGTTTTAAGATGTCGAAGAAATCTCTGTCACTGGCGTTAGTGAAAGGACAGGATAAAGCTGGATTTTGAAGTAAGAGTTGTGGCAAGCTTTGGAGAAAATCACGAGAGGATTATTGGCTTTTTCAGTAGGTCAGCGTGTAAATGCGTTTCACCAAGTTTTTTAACAGGATGCTCTGTACAGCTACTGCAAAGAAGTCAAAGTCTAAATGTTCGAAAAGTACGTGTAGTTAAAATAAACTTTTTTCATTTTTATTCCACGTCGAGCGAACCGACAGGCAACGGGGTGCTTAATTTTTGTTCGCAGTCAAAGTCGTCCAATTATTACTATTATATATTCGCGTTTTCAAACTACGGAAATGCCGAAATTCACGCGAAGCATAATGTGGGAAAGTATAATCGTATAGCGAGAGAAGCCGAGTAATTAACCTATTAATGTATGAGAATGTTTACTCATTAAAAGAATTCTTTAGACGCGCATATGCGAATAGATTAAATATTACCGTTCAAACAAGCGATGCACGTGTGCGCTCCGACAATTTCAATCTCGGAGAATATTTCGAGTTATTATAAAATTATAACTAGAAGCTGTATAAGCACGAGTTCGGTTATTTGTTTTACGCTCATACGTGTAGCCCCTAGTCTACCTTAACCTGACTAATATGGAGCACATGCTGGCGTTATGTGATACGGACTATCTAATGGTATCCCGAATGTGTCCTCTGTCAACGGAAGTTACTTCCGCATATAAATTCCAGTCAAAGCACATTGAAAGTACCTGATGTTTATAGGAAAAAAAGAAACAAAATAATTTCTTCTGAAAGGTTAAATTAAAGTTGCAACTTTCCACAAAATCCACAGTTTTCTCAGAGTGAAAAACCCGTCAAAGGAAGCGCGTCTGGAATGAGCGTAAGCTATTACTTAGAGCTCAATTCAGAGCCGAGAGCCGCGGAGAAAGATAAATCCAGCCCAAGATTAAAGAGTCGCGCCCACCGCGAAACAGGTGTACGTATAATCTAACCCGCCGCTATATGTATACCCAGCCCAATGCATCTCACCCTCAAAAGATAGCCCGAGAGCAGGAGTAGCAGCAGCAGGTATGATTAATAGAGGCGTTAATTAATTTTGCTGCTCAAGTTCGCCACCGCCGCTTCTCTCGTTCCCTCGCGAAAGTATACATAGCTATATTAGTTAGTGATATCGTGCGCTAGCTGGGCTGTGATGCTCGAGAAGTGGCCAACCACTAATGCGCTCCGCTTTTTCTCGGCTCGCGTATAATGGGATTAGCGGATGTGAGTCGGCGCTTCGACTGATTGTACCGAGAGCTCTTATATTGGGGAGATAATTCTGATTATATGTCCCGGACGAGAGGGAAGAGGTCTCGTTTCGAGTGAAATTAGCTTCGTTTAATTTTGAGTGTGGATTTTGTATACGATGCCAATAATATTCAATATAGTGGCTTTGTTATTCTGTATCACGTTTCAACCAGAATCGCGCCTGTAATAATAAAAGGTATAAACTCGATAATTATATTTGGGATGCATGAAAAACCGTTTTTCCGGGAAAGGCATTTTTATTTTACACACGTCGAATAATATTTACCGTAAATTAAAAGGTATATTTTTTTCGGGGAAATACGAGGTACAGCCGTTGATAGTCTGAAAAATGATTTTCCATTTCGAAATGAGAGAAGGCTTCGCTCGCTCGCTCGCTCGAGTAAATAACAAACATCAGATTATATATAGTGGCGCGTTATGCATCAGCGTCGGTAATTTGGACTCTTGCCAAATAGTAGTTCCTTGCACTGGATTTGTTTTGATTTCAAAGTGAATATGCCCGAAAGCCCGTAGCCGCAGAATTCGCCTCTCGTCAGATATCATTGAATTTCACTTGAGAGCTTATTGAGCATGATGGTAATAATCTGTTCGTCGCTTTGATCTCTTGATTCATATGCTAGTCGGTATTAGAGAGGAATTTGCATTAATAATAATAATGAAAAGAACAATGCTTTCAAAGATGAATGCTTATTTTGATAATGTTGCGTACAACTATAAATATTGGACTTTAAGATAAAAGGAATATCCAGAATTAGAATTTTAGGCTGTGGACCCTTGGTGAGCTGAGAGTTCAACATTTGACATGTGAGAGGTGAATAAATAGACTGACGGTCTGGTACCGCCAGATCTCCCCGAAGATGTCACGCGATCCCAGCCGCGATCTACAAATAGATCTAAGCTTCGGTGCTATTATCAAGGCAATACACAGTTAATAATCAAATAAGTAAGTGTAGGCAAACAAACATCATGACTCCTCCACGTTTGACGAGCGAAGCGTTTGACACAGTAAAGCATCAGGTCCTACTCCAACTCCGACTGCGCACAAACGGCCATCAATCCAGCCAACAGTTCTCTCTCTCTCTCTCTCTCTCTCTCTCAAATCGCAATCACATAGCCGTCAGGCATCAGCTCACTCGATATATAGACGTTCAACAAGGTCCGAGCTACTGCAATTTGGCGGGGTGCGCGAGCAGTCGAAAGCCCGGCGGCGAACGTAAACATCAGACCGGTTAATGGAGGGTATTGGCCGGGCCATTTGACGCGCGATGGCTCGTCAACACACGCGGACGTTGGGCTCGTGCGGGCTGTCGCGTATCTAATCGAAGCTCGACTGATGCTAATGCAAGCGGCCACTTGCGACGCTCCGCCTGGGATTTGAAAATTATTCCGAGGAGTCCGGTCTCGATAGTTCGCGCGAGATCGTAAATCAGAGTCTGCGGTGTTTGGTCAATAAGAGATCTTGGTAGCTATATATAGTATGTCGTTGGATCGTCAGAGGATATAGTTTATTGAATTTCATATCTTATTTGGCATTTATAACGATGCTTTCTCGAACCTTGAATCTACGTGGAGGAAATCGTCGATCGATTTGCGCTGACGTATACTTCATCCCCATATAACATACCTCAATTACCACCTACACAACTCGTTCACCCGGAAATCGCACGTAGGCCATAACCTTCGCTGTTCTCGGGCAAATTATTATACAAATTCACACGCGATGCAGAGCACTGGAGAAGAGCAGATAGGAGATCGGGATTAATTACTATAACACTCGGACGCCGTGAATCAGTCAGACGTGACGTTCGAGCGAGCGGGCGTTCGATGGACCGTCGCATCGCATCTGCAAACTGCATAGTAACATAGTTTAGTTATCTCTGGCTTATCTATATATCGGTGAACATTGTTTATTTAAGACTGCGCCGAGCTGCTTCAGTAGGTCAACTATACTCGGAGTGATATTAGATGACAATGTGATAGAGGCGTGTTTTTGAGCATATATTTGTATATATACATATAACTTCATTTTGGAATGCTTTTAGCGTGTAACGGGAATATTCCTGATCGAGTGAGGAGATACGACGACCCGCCCATGACAGCGCGAATAGGAGCTCAGCATGATTAATAAATGGAATGCGAGATTAGTCACGTGTCTGTGTTGTCCACTTTGAAAATAGGAAACAAACGTAAGCTCCTGAATATTTCATACCCTATACCGATGCGGTCTCGCATTTATTCGCTTATGACAAGATGCTCTATAATGTCATATATATACGATCACGCTGACGTCGACGAACTAAATCCCGCACGTATATCCGAGTTGCTATTTTTACGCTGTTGGAGGTGGACATACTTAAGTATATATACGTAAGCACCAGTGAATAAAAACGCCCGTACCGGCGAGTTCCCAATTAGAGCGAGCAAACAGAAAATTGCGATACGTTAATCCGGCCGCGCCGCTGATATTCAACTTGGCAAGAAGAAAAAAAAAACTTTGTCATAAATTACATTTTTAAAACAATCTGCAGAAAGAAGAAGAAGAAGAAGAAGAACTAACTTCCGGAAAGAAAGTAGGAAAGAGCTCGCGGTTGGAAGGGAGCTTAAGACCTCAAGTTTCAAGAATTTACAAGGTAACGGGAAAGTTTCTTATGTGCATGGAAGCCGCGGCGGCGGCGGCGGCGGAAGAAAACCAAAAGGTATACAGTATCGCGTAATAAAAAGTTTTCCGCGTGGACGGCGCGGCGCGAAAGTATTTTTATTAATCACGCCCATAACTCGGCGAGAAGCCTTAATTACTTTACGGGCATTTAATTTTAACAGGCCTGTATACAAACTATGCGTACTTTCGACGTATAGATCTATCAGTATCTATAACCTTTGAAAATTCCATTACAGCCTCGAGAAGTCCAAATTGTAAACACAATTGATTTAAAATTTGACTCACGGCTTCGAAAAAGTGCAAGACTCAGATAGTAATCGAAATGACACGATAAACAGCTTAGTGCAGCTCGTGCAACGCAATTTACATTTGAAAATCGAAAATCTATCATTTGAAATTCGAAAACTAGCAGATAATTATCATCTTGAATCGCATCATTGCCGACATAATTATATCAAGCTCGAAATCGAGCTCTAATCCAGGGAGCCCCAGTAGACATTTGCAACGGTTCGTTAATCATACATACCCACCCGCAGCAGTAGTATAGCGGCAGAGGCAAACGAACGACTCGGGCGCGATGTCTCGTAATTAGTGGCTTCCGTCACGCCACACAAATGCTTTTGGGGGGGACGTTGCGATGCCTAAGCAAATTATAGCGTACTGCCGGCAAAGGAGGCCAGCTTCTTTGACGAGTGACTAGTGACTTCCTACTAAGCGATGTACTAATGATTTCCTTCTCTCGGCTCTTTCAAGTGCGTCCCATCCACGGTGAATTCTGAGATTCGTTTCTGGGCTCTACATATACAAACAGTTGTGACAGAAGTGCAGCTTGTATACGCGGAAATGGATTAATTTGTTGTAGAGGAGAGAACAACGGTAAAGCTTTTCCTTGAATCCCGCATGTGAACTTGAATCAATTGAATGCCTACGTCCGTATATAAAGCGCAACCATAATAAAAAGACCGCCATATAAGCTCTTTCGCGGTCAAACGATTTCCATCTTGATTCCTCCCATATCAATCCAACGAGAACTCCACGACCCACGCGAACTGCGCAGCATTCGCCGAATCAAAATAACTGGAATCCAAAGAGCTGCACCACAAATCAGAGGAAAAAGTCCGCTGCGGCAACTAATCGCCCTCTGCGCATAACATTTCACGCGCACCGGTATAAATTGCGGCTAAATCCTTGTTATCGGTTCGCGCGGGGGCTTTCTCAATACATGTATATAGAACATATACGCGAGTATATTCATGAATAACTGCAGCAGCAATTAAAGACAAAAAAAAATAGTGGATTATTGACCGGTCGCACGTGCGTAACCTCTCGCGGACATGCGAGCTTTTGTATCAGAGCTTTTGAAATTCGAGACCATCTGTTTTTCTTCAGTTTGCCTCTGCACGGCTAGGATTATTTTTTCCGCTTTGCTTCTTTCGCGCGCAAAAGCTAATTTTTCTTTTTACTAATGATATTGTCGTCATCTCTTGTTTTTAATGAAAGCATTATTAAATAAAGATGTCGCTTAATGTCCGATAGTCATCTCGCCGCGTAGCAATCTTCGTGACCTTATTCGACGTTGAAGGGAAACAGGTGGTGGTCCAGGCATATCAGTTCCCGCATTATTGCGTAGCCTAAATGTGCAGTGCCTATACATATAGTGCTGCTGGCACCGGTATACCGTCCGAGTGTAGCGACAAATAAGCCGCATAAAGTTTAAAAATAGAAATACAAACTTTTTTAATAACGCTCGTTAAATAAATGCAGCTCTATTTTTCTAGCTATATTATTCATACCTCTGCAAAAAAAAAACATGAGACCTAGAGATAAAAGTTCGCGCGGAACATCCTCGAGCTACTATTTTTGGTAGCTCTCGCTTTATCGATCCATTCCCGTCTATGGACGTATTATATCTATAGGTATGCGCGCGTGTTTCCGCGCGATTGAGCGATCATTAAACGACATTCCTTAAACAACTCTTTGATCCTTGCGAAACTCGACATCCAGCGCGAGCCGCTGTATGTTAAAGTGGAAACTATAGCTGTTTTATTGACTCCAGAAGAAACTTTATATAAACTTTGAAAGATTGACCTACTAGTAGTAAGAATATGCATATGATTTCATTCTGTCGGCTCGAAACTAATGAAAATCTATTAATTATTCGCAGTGCAGTTTTGAAAGCGACACGTGGTCGTGAGCATTTCAACGGGCCTTTTACGTTAGGCAAGTGCAAAGTTACAATCGTCACATCTGATCCGAAGTAACTAGTGATAATCATAATAATGGATGATCTTAAGATAGAACATACAACTTATACCGGTTTTTTTGCGCCGTATATCCTGCGACCGAGCGTTCGACATAAATAGCCTGATTATGCTTATCAATAGTACGTTTAAGCTCTATACATGGTCAGTAAAGTTCGTGCTTTGAATATGCACTCATGAGCTGATTTCGTCCTACACGGATTAAATATTGCACTGGCTGAAATAAGCTCTTCTCTGCGGGTGACTAATAAAGCTTTTTCGAGAAATCAATATGCTATACAGAGATTCCCAGAAATTTCAACACTAACAGCAGCACGATCGGTTTTTGCTTTTTGTTTTGTCACTGTGATTAGTTTTTCGCTGCGCACCGGTGCACAGCTTGATTATTACGCATTTGAAACTTTTAATCTTCATTTTTATGCGAGCATTTTTTAATTCAAACAAACAAATGCCAATTGTCGAGTCAATCTAACAAATCATTGAAGCTCACCAAGATTTCAGCAGCGAGATTCTTCAAATCACTTCAAAGGTTGTGTTACACCCTTAAACTCTTAACGGAATTACAATTTGCCTTAAGTCCATAAAAGCAGTATAGAACCTTCGTCGTCAGAGGCGGATTAAGAAATTTGCCGCTTTACGCCATCTCGGTTGCTGCCGCCCCTTTAAGGCTAGAGAATATACACAAAAATAAAAATGTAATTGAAATAAATTTAGTACAACAAGTTTGATTACAGAACTTTATTTAAATTATTATTCGTATTATTATAAATATAAAATTAAAATAATTTTTTTCTCGCTTTTTCTTCTGCAAAGTTGTGAATAATATGATCGCAATCTAAGGAAAGCGTAATTTCCCATTCAATGCAAAGAAGAGACAAAGCATTCATTCTTTCTTGTGATTGGGTTGACCTTAAATAATTATGGACTCTTTTTAGCGTTGAGAATGATCGCTCGCCTGAACAATTTGTAACCATTAAACATAAAAATATAGAAAGAGCTATATTGACATTAGGATATAATTCTAAGAAACCTTCCTC
>UCQR01099412.1:0-11083 GCA_900474235.1 Cecidostiba semifascia | reverse complement strand
ATTTCAAGAGTGTGTCGTGAAAGACATCGCATTAAAGTAATATTAAGCCCACTTTTTCTGCGCACTTTGCGCTTTAAGCATTTCTGATGGCTTTTACGAGCGTGTGCCTCATTTCGTATTAAAGCGATTGAAATTTGCTATGAATGAGATATAAAATTTTTTTTTGCGCTATCATTATTGCAGTAGAGCAATCTGCAGAGTGAAGAGAAGCTGCTGATTTAAAAAAAAATAAACGCCTCCCACGCGCGCACGCCTTCTATACAATCCTCGGGCTACTTCTGCTCGTCTCGTCTATAATTGAGTTGTTCTGCGCTCACGTGAGGAATCGGCCCCGAGAACGATTTACTTCGACAGGGGCAAATGGAGCTCGAAGCGCTTTTTTCCCAGCCGCCCCCATCCGTGCACGCGCGCGGCAGCTTCATCGTTTCTCAGTCGCGGATTTTTCTCCACCTGCTGCCCAGGAGCGGCTATACGCGGCGCTTTGATAAATCGCTCTGTTTCATCCCTCGCTCTCTCTCTCTCTCTCTCTCTCTCTCTCTCCCGACCCCGCCGGCAGCCCACACATGTACGAGGAAAGCCCTTATCAACTCAGGCCTCGGGACTCGTGTTATATAGGCCAGCTCCCACAGTTTCCCCGCTGCGTGTCTCGAGCATTAAGGATCACGAGCCTGATGTTTTTTTTTCGTTTGGAAGCGAATGGTTTCTGTATTTTTTTTCCCTAACAGTAGCATATTTCGGCAGTTTTATTCCCGGCTATTCCGGGGTATACCTAATTTCTCGGAAATTACAGGATATACGTCTTATTTTTATTAAAACATGAGACTACGCAGATATGTTATTATTGTGAATGAAATCTTACGCGTTTTTTCGAGGTAATAACCATCACGCACGGGCATTAGTTCTCGTTTGCAAGTACCCGCTTATGACTACTTTTATCCCTGCCATCCGCGCCAGAAAAAAAGAAGCCATATCAATAAAACAAATCATCAGAGGCATGACAAGTAGATTTTACTATTCCGCACGAGTCTCTCGGACCAAATGCTCAGTAGCGTTCCACCCTGAAATATCTGCTTTGACAGATAGATCCCCACAAGTATGCCCATCGCGCGTACTATCTCAGGCCAGAAAAAAAAGATACCACTCCATCGTCGTCCTTCTCTCTCCCTGCGCTCTACTCTCGCGTAATGCTCTTTATTTAAGATTCAATCATTTTTACGACTTGGAGTGCGCTTTTTCGTGCGCCTCCAGCATCAGCTTGGTTTTCCCCGCGGTGCCTCTGGCTCTCCCGCCCTAATGAAAAATTACGCTCTCTTTTTTGTCATCGCCGGCAGAGAGAAAGAGAGAGAGAGAGAGGGCGAAAAAAGAGAGCCGGAGAAGAAGCGTCGCATTTTATCGACGATCGCCGCCCCTGCGCGCGCGACCCGCTATCCGGAGCAAATCCGACTGGAGCGCGAGGTAAGAAAGAGAGGCTGCAGGCGCGAGGGGGGAAAAAGGAATGGAATGGACCGAGGGGTGCGAGAGAGAGAGAGGCTGGGGGCTCACGGGAAATGGCCCCCGAAGGGGTGATAGAGGCCACCTAATAGCTCACGGAATTGCCTCCGAAACACCTTTTTAATGAACTATTGCCGCGGGAAATGAAAATGGGGCGGACTACGGCGCTGGAACCGGGCGACATCGGACTCTCTATCCGACGTCTTCTTCTTTTTCTTCTTATAGCCAGTTAAGATACGCGCTCAACAAGACGAATTGCATTTCCTGCGCTGCGCTCGAACGGCCACTTTCTTCCGCGTATTCGCTAGTTCAGATAAACGTATCTAACTCAGTTTTCAGAATCAGAATTTTTGACGATCATCGCTGTCGCAACAACAACGAATCCGACCAGAAAAAATTGCAACTTTTCTCGACGCGCCGTCCCGAGGGACGAAGTTTTTTTTCCGCCATATATTCATGGTCTATCGTGCACTCGGAAAAAGAGCGAAAAAGTATAAGAGAAAAAAACTGGCAGCAGCAAGATAATACGGGACGAGCGGCATGCAAGACGAATGGGGAAGGAGGCAAGCTGCGCGATCCCAGCGAGACACCATCCGAAAACATTCCGGGGAATTAGACGGAGGAGGAACTGCGTTTCGCAGCCCGTACACGAGGGGGATGGCGAGGAGAAAAAAAAGGAGGCGCGCGCGCGCCCTGAAAGAAGCAACGGCAGCGAGAGTAGGAGGTACGGGGCGATTTGTCAAAACGCATCGTCGCACGCCTCTCCGTCTCTCTGTCTTTCTCTCTCTTCATGCGCCTCGTCTTTGCGTGCTATCTTCGCCTTCGCGCTCATTGTTATGCTAAGTGCGATTACGGATGAAAGCGCAGAGAGATGAGAGAGACGGAAAGAGGAAAAGAAATTTTGCTCTCGCTTCTGCATTTTAGAGGCTTACCTCTCCAGTTCATTTCCGAAAAGGTATTAGAATCAAGAGTGCATTGTGATTTTAAATTTTCAAACATCAGTATAATAGAAGTAAAAGTTTTTTTTCCATCAAGTTGACGAGAAGAATGAATTTGGCGAACTGCGAATGATAGTGCGCACAAAAGAAGGAAAATTTTTAATCCAACGTAAAAGGCTGAAAGAAAATTTAGCGAGTTTCTCCGCGCCATTACGAAGACAGCAACCTCGCCGTCGAGCTACCGCCGCAGCATAGCAGTAGTAAGGAAGCGACGAAGGAGTCGAAACTACCCTCGTGAGAATCGAAAGCCGCGCGCAACCTGACCCATTAAGGGACGCGACGAGCTGCGTCTTCGCTTTCAAGTTTCTGGTCAGCTGTGGTACGGGGGTAGAGCAGGATTATGGCTGTAACCCGCGGTGTTTACGAGTCCGCAAAGGCCGATTACCGTTCGCTGGTGCATGACTTCTCTTTCTCCCAAGGTCGGCGCTGCCGTACATATATTTCTCTCTCTCTTCCCTTCCCTCTCTCTATCTTTTGGCTATACATTAAAGACGAGCTTACACGATACGTGGGATTCACTGCAAGAAGTCAAGCTTTTAAATTTAGATTCGAAGTGATTCGAGATTATTTTTAAGAATAGCCTACAGATTGCTATCGATCGAAATTAACATTTGCACATTCCACGTGTCTAGATGAAATTCAAATGCCAAGCATATTATATCTATTTCGAATACCTTGTATACATGAAAAGGATTTTCTTATTTCTCCAGGCAGTGTATGGTAACGATGAAATTATACAGTCCAACTCATAAACAGATGCTTGCATTTACAGCAGAAAATAGGAGCGGAGCGCGGATAAGAAGCTCATCGTCCCTTTGGGAACTGCCAAACGAACAGATATGAAAATTCGTCGCTCGCGCGACAAAGACTTTATCGCATCTCGAGGATGAGAAAAAAAAACACAAGGAAAGCGAGACGAAACGGCAAAAAAACGGACTGTCTGGCAGTAGCGGTACATTTTGATTAATTGTCCTTATTCTCGGGAGAAAGCCCGCGTATAGGTATATATAGGTCCTACACTCGCTTCCCCAAAATTAGCGGGGGCCTCTACACAGGATTCGAACCCTCTTTTACCTATATACGACCTCCCAATTTTCAGGGCGCAAGTATAACGGCGTCGACCCCCCGCAGCAGCATTTTTCCAAGCGACCCGATTTCATTTCTCTCTCCCGAGCGAGCCTCGTCATCATTTTTCATAGGCCTTCCACTTTCCACTAGCGGCGCCGTGTATATATCCCCTGCGTTCGCTTCAGATAATGGAGGGGAAAGGTTTTTTTTTTCGCAATAGCTCGCGTAGAGGCTCTCCCTTCGATGGGTGTGGATGTGTATGTGTATACACAGGCGGGTGTGTATATTGGCGCCCGGCAACTGTTTTCCCATTTTCAGTCAACGGGTGAACCCTTAAATCACCCGTGAACCTTATCGAATTCTACTTTGCTGCGAGTTTCGATTTGAGAATATTGAGTCGGATACGATGGAAAGAGAGAGAGCTATAATAGCGTGCTTTGAAAATGTGCTGAAAACTTGATGATAAAGCTGCTGGAAATACTATGAATAATTCATGGATAAATTTTCATTTCATATTCAATGCTGCACGATCGTGACCACATGAATATTGCGAAAATAAGACAAGTATATTAACAAAGTACCAAAAAGAAAACCGTATAAGAACGAGCGAACGGAAAACAAAGGCTTTTCACCACGTCAACGCCCATCAAAGCAAACAACTAGCGTTCGTCGTTGTCGCGGTGCGTCTCTTTACGCTCGCGGTCGTACTTCCTTGAATTTTACCACGAAAAAGACAACACACGCGTGACGATTCAGTGTACCTCCGTCACCCTTTGTGCAGCTCCGCGTTTGTCGTCATCTCGTCATCGTGCTGTAGTCGCGTTAAGAATAGCGCCTCCCGCGAACATACGCGCGACGATTACGGAGAAGAAGAAAAAGAAGAAGAAGAACCGAGCGAATATTCGGTGCTCTCCCACAGCGCTACGGCTGTCGTCATCGCATCAGTCGTCGAGTCGACGAGCGAGAGATGACGCGAGTCGCAAGCTAGACATCACTCAGAAGGTCTTGGCTACTTGGCTAAACAATATCCGAAACGCTGCGGTGGTGCAAGCTACTACTATAATACTTACTCGACTCAGTACGGATGTCGTACACTGCACGTATAATATGCATCACGCGCGAGAAAGATTCGAGAGGCAGATTAATGCGGAACTTTGTTGTTTACGACTGGAGAGTTTGTAGCGTATAGCGGGCGGCCAGCAGCTCATAAGCTTCATTGTTCCTTTTGCTAGTCTCTCTCTCTCTCTTTCTCCCTCTTATCGCGGGGATTAGCTGACTTTTTTATACTTCCTTTTGTTAAGCAGGAAGATAGGGAGAGCCAAGAGAGCGTGCAGTTCGCATCAGTGTTGTATACTCACACGAGAGTCACGGCTTTAATTGGTGCGCTTATGAGGTGCTCTTTAGCGTGTACTCACCTGAAAAAGAAAACGAAATAAAGTGCGTTAAACAACGTTGCAGCTTTCTTACTGTGTGTGTATGTATGTGTGTGATAATTATTTTTTAATGAATCGGGGAGTGGCGTGAAGAGTATAACGCAATGATACAATCGTTGAGAAATAAATTGAAAGACTTTCGGCTTATATGTTGAGTAGCGTTAATTCATAAAAATATGAATTATTCATCCGGTTGTATTAAATGTTTCTGCGATTCCAATTATACCTCGTAGTTTATATGAATATCATATCACACGCATATAGACGCAATTACGAGGCATCGCAGGCTTCGAAAAATGAATTTCCCGCGAAGCAATAATCGAAAAGCTTAGGTAATTTAATTTTCGGCGGAGCTGCAGAGCAGCACATCCTCGCGTCTGTGTTTCTTTCTCCGAGGTGCGGCAGTATAGAGTGGCAGCCCCCTTCGCCCGTAGACTCCTTTTTCCGCAAGCGAGGCAAGCGCTTACTCTCGAAGTCTCCGAGGAAATCATTGAATATGCAACTTAAGAAAATCCTCGGATATTGTGTTTTATTATAAACGGGCTTCCTCGACGCTTTCGCAGCGCCGACGCTCTCTCTCTCTCTTCCCATTTTCTCATCTCTTATATTTTCGCGGAGCGACTTTGCATATGAATATTTTCAGATTCGAGAATTCCTTCCCATGCCGCTATGCTCCCGTGGGAACATCTGGCGAAAACAGAAACGTATAGCCCGAGAGCTCCAATCTACTTTGCATAAAAATATCTCGAATGAAATACGTACGCGCGCGCGTACGTCATTAACACGTTAAAAGGATTGTATTGTATTGCGTGGACGTTTTTTTTTCCTGTTGTCTTTGAAATATAAATTTAAAAGAAATGTTAGAAACACAAGACGCTCTCGCGAATTCGCTTGAATATTTTGAAAGCCGGCGGGCTTTGACTTTCTGGAAAGTAGGTCGAGTGTGTCGCGCGGCGGTATTATGTGCAAAGTTCAATGGTGTGACGGTCGCGCAAGATATCTTCCTTCGAGCTGCAGAGGGAGTAAGCTCGCACCGAGAGCAATCTCTTTCTGCTCGTCTAACTCCCGAGGCTCGTGAATTATAAATGCCTACTCGGGTGCGCCCACCGCTGCAGTGTGCTTTCGAAGTGGAGACGCGCGAGCGATACTGGAAATTTAGAAAGGGGTAGGTAAGCGGAGCGTGCAATTAAGCCGGCTGTCGTAATCAGTAGAGTAAGCTGTCTAATCGTTCGGATGATTCATCCAGTTTTTGTAATATTTATTTCATCAGTAGCACACGCATATTCAATATATAGAAGACTTAAAACTTCTTTGTCGCCGCAATTCTCTCGCAAACGTGTACATTGATTTCTCCCCATTCAATAATCATCATTCATATTCATCCCGGCAAAGTATAAGTTGGAAACCGCGCGGACGAGCCTCGGGGCGGTATAAAAGGGACGAGGAAGAAGAAAAGTTTTCCGCCGCTGCTGCCGCTGCCTCCCCGGTGTATTAAAGGTGCAGGTGCGGCGGCGGACCCAAGTTGATCCCGGCGCGAAAATATATGGTTATCCGCTCGACTTAGACGCCGGCGAGACGGAAGCCATCGCCGCCACCGCCGCTTAATATACTGCTCAATAAAAACTTAGTTACTGCCTTCTCTCGCCTGCACGCTGCTCCGCAACTCGTTGAAGGTAAACTATATCCTCGCGCAGCCTTAAGCCTATATACTGCGCACACACTAGTGCGTAGTGTGATATGGCAGCGCGAAATAAAAGAAACCTCTACAGCACGGCCGTAAAAAGCGTAACAGAAGATTCGAGTTTTAACAATTTTCCCGCCTATGTGTCCGCCTCGTTATCGGATCTCCGTGGTCAAGGTGCTTCTCTCCCTTTGCTTGCGGAAAACACGTAGATGGAGAGTGAGAGAATAATGGCTCCACAAGCCATCAAACGAGCTTCCGAATGGCGTACCGCGAGGACTTTCGACTTTCCGGTATATAACACAGTAGCTCTACCTCTCGCTCGCTTTCCTTCCTTCCTTCCTTTGTAGTGCTGGCGACTACTCTATACATCGCTACAACTGCTCTCGTAGCAAGAGAGAGGAGATACCGGAGATATACACCTCTAGCGCGCCCGCTTTTCTCCTCTATACTCTCTCACGGGGTGAGAGAGAGGGATGGTTCCGGTGGCAAGTCTACGCGAGTTTCTCCAAGGGAAGTTTGAGAGGTCACGCTGGAATTATTTTGTGATTTAATTATGAAGTGCCTGATAAGAAGTGTAGGCGAGAGCGAGAGAGAGAGAGAGAGAGAGAGAGTTGCCAGAGAGGAGGAATGGGCCACTGGGGACAATGAAAACTTTCAGCATAAAACGCTGTTTTGACTCGAGAGCGTATTCGAACTATAGCGCTGCAAACTTCTACTTTAATGGCTAATGTGCAAGAAAACTATCAAATTTTTTTTTTCTTTTTTTTAAGTATACAAACTTTATCGAATCTGAATTAATCATCTCAATTTTAGCGGTAAGACTGCGAAAAAAAAGAAGGTAAATAATGCAAAATCCCGGAAAGACAGAGAAAGAGAGTCAAGCAAAATGAGAATGTAATTACATGTAATTCGAGCGAGGAAACAACTCTCTATGTCAGAGAGTATACACACGGCTTACAAAGAAAGCCCTCGAGCTTGTTTTCATTTGCGCTCACCATAATCAATCCGCCCACGAAGGCATATGCTCACTTGAGGTATACACACATCACTCACACAAACGCACACTACGAAGAAAGAGCATCAGCGCTTTAGGGGGTGGCCTCGCGCGGATTGTTTGATGCTTGATTTTCGCGTGTAGGGTGCAGATCTCTCTCTCTCTCTCTTTCTCTTTCTCTCTCTTGGCTGATTGGGTCGCCGCGAAACATCTGCCCAGTTCCCGCGGGGCTTGCCGCGCGTGCGACAATCATCCGGCGATCGCCCGGTAATATTTCCGTGATATCTTCATCCGAGCAAGCCTGCTGCATGCGTGTATAGCTTGTATAGTATAGAGAGAAGGACGTGACTCGGAAAAGCCCTGGGATTTTCGGTATACGAGCGCGACGTGTTTTCAGATGCTCGCACGTACTCATCCGGGAGATAAAGATTTGTCGGTGTTATAGCCTGTAGTTGTTGTTGTTGTTGTTGTTTGCGAGAACTAAAATTACTATGCGTATTTCGACTGCTTTTGTTTTCAATTAAAAACCAGCCTTTTTTCTCTCCTTTTCGTGACGCGGCGAGGCAATTAAAATTTTGAGCTGAAAATAGCAAGCCCAACGACAAAAAAAAAGAGAGAGAGAGAGCGAAAGAGAACAGCGGTAGCAGCCCAGGAGAGACAGTGATAGCCAACGGCTGACGCGAGGAAGCCGCGCCGCGCGCGCGCTCACGTACAGCCGTCGACAATGGATCCTTTGCGGCTAAAAAGCGTAAAAGAAAGGAGGAGCGGGCGGTCCAGCTCCGCAGGGGCAGAATGAAAGAAAGAGCACGCGGCAATGATGAAAGCATTGTCCCCGTTCAAGCGAGCCTCTTCTCTCTCTCTCTCTCTCTTTTTCCCTCTTCCACTCCACTCTGTGTGTATGGCCTTTTTCTCTCCTCCCCCTCGCCACTCTTACTTATTCTTCGTCCTCGCTGCTGCTGCTTCTTCCCGGTCTCTTTTACGGGTTCAATTTCTTTCTCCCTGCATCTCTGTTCCTCTGTGCGTTGTCAGTGCGCCGTATAGCGCCAAGTCCAAGATCGCACGAGAGACTGAGAGTAGAACTGCGGCTCTTTGTCGGAAGTGAAAATGAAACGGGGGAAGGGTGCAATTTCCACGGGATGAAAGAACGCACGCTGCCTTGGAGAACGAGATTTTATGAAAAATATAAGAAAGAAAAGAGTGTTTGACTTTCGGGATTCTCTACTCTGCTTGCATAATGAATCCTTTGGCTGAGAAATTCAGAGATAGAGACGCTGATCAGCAACAGTTTTGTTTGAAATTGCGAAACCTCCGGAGGCTGCTGCAGAGATGAGCGTGTCTTTATCATCGGAAATATGAAGCCGAGTCCTATACACCACCATCATCAAGAGCAGATGAGAGAGAAGAGCAAAAGGAGCAAATTCCCGGCGCTCCGATTCGGATCGCAAATCAAGCAAACGGAGCGTGCCGCTCAAACTACATGGTACAGACTCTATAATACTAAAGCGGAAGTGTAAGAACGGCTCTCCGTCATTATCTCACTGTCTCGCATGCGTATAGGGACAGAAAGAGAGAGAGCAGAAAGGGGGCGTGCGAGTACACATGTGCGCGAGTGGGCAAACCAATCGCGCTATCGTAATTCGAAGGATCTCTCCGAGCATCCCTTTTCCCTCGTCGCGTCATTCGAGCGTCTGGCTTATACACATAATACACACATTGGAGTAAGCGAGTGCGGCCAACCCTTTCGCTGCTGGACCCTTGACCGCCTTCCCGAGCTATACTACGACCCTTGACTCTCGCGAGCGCAATAACGCGTGCTAATCCACCTTTCTCCCGCTTAGGGCTGCCGCTGAGCAAACGAGACGACGACGACGACTCTCGGAAAACAAACCCTTTACCGGCGGCTCGCGCCCCGGCGGGATGATCGATCGGCGATATCTCGTTGCGCGGAGAGCGACACGGAAATGCGGGAGGGGGACGAGAGTGAAAACGCGGCGAGTATTATTATATGAAGAGAAGGGGGTTTAACCCCTCGGTATACAGGGTGTGCGTGTTTCGTTGTCGAGCGAGCCGATTGTTATTCTTCGGGCGAAAACTATTTACAAAGTCGAGACTAATGGCATCAAGAGATTTCGGCATCAGTTTGCCCCTGCATCAGCTTCAGCTGCTCTTATTGCGTGTACTTTTGAGCTATTCCTCCACTCTCGCAGGCCAGATTGTTATTACTGTTTATATTAATAATGGAAAATAAGAAAAATGAATTATTTTTAATATTTTCAATGATGATTGCAGAGTAATTCAAGACGTATATAAGGAACTTTTGCATGATTCAAGCAGCAGCGCGTGCGCGCCAATGAAGAGCGATGCCGATGAGACAACGAGCTTAAAGTGAGTCAAGCCCAATAATACGCACGCACACTCAAAGAGACAGATGCACGTGTGCATATATGTATATACGAGAGCCTAATGTAATAAGAGTTTTGTTCTCGAGTGGGTTGGCAAACTTATGCATATTGACCCTGTCAATCTTGTAATGCCGCTATATACCGCCACCGACACGAGCTTATTCTCGCTCGACGCTTCTCCTACTGCTCACCCACATGATGTATAATACGTATGTATATGTACGTTATAGCGCGTAGGAGAAGCATCAGCGTAATCGTGCTGAAGCCGGAACGAGAGCTTAATTCGATTTTATAACGCGCGAAATTAAATTTGTATATTGCTCGCGACGCGTGTATTAAAAAGGTTTTAGACTGATGGTGTTCTTTTTCTCTTAGCTCACTATATACATGACGCTAGATGGATTTTCTACATCTCTCTCTTATACGTGAATCGAAATAACGAGAATAATCCATCGCGAATACCTCGATCCTGTGAACAAAGCGAAAAGCAATATAGCTCGGAGATGAACAACAATAGCGATGCTTGCGCCTTTTGCGCGCAATAACGCTCCCGGGCGCCATCACAGCCCTTTCTCTATATAGAGCTCCTTCTCGATATTACTCCGCAACTTACAGGAGTCTACACGTCCTTCTCTCTCTTGCTTCGAGACTGAAGGAGCCGTGCTCTCGTTCTCGTTCTCTCTCGGCGCACAAATGGAAAACGGATTGATTAATCGTAGTAATTACCGATCAGCCCCCGCTAATTAGATATCCGACTCCTAGCATCTCGGCCCCAGAGGTTTCTCATTCGCTCTCTCTCTCTCTCTCTCTCTCTCACTCTTGCCGCTGGGACTTTGAGAATAGGGCTTTGCAGGAGAGCGCGCACAAATGAGTGAGCGCGCGGGAATATGCTGGGCAAGGGGTGCCGGCGCGCCAACGCGTGTGCTAAGGGCAAAAGCGCAGTTCGCTAAATGAGATTGTTTGACGGGGCTATCCAATATTAGTCTCTCTCGTTCTCTCTCTCTCTCTCTCTC
>UCQR01099411.1:0-14213 GCA_900474235.1 Cecidostiba semifascia | reverse complement strand
GAGAGAGAGAGAGAGAGAGAGAGAGCAAGACCATCGCGCGCACAAGAGAGAGAAAGAGCAGTGTTCAATTGAATTGGTTAGTATACGCTATACAGGATGATTTAAGACTGCAGCGAAGTCGATCATTTAGATGCAAAATCAATGAGCGATCAAGCACTCCGATATTAATCATCGCCGAAATTTTATGTAATGGCTTGAATTGGTTATTGATTGCGCTGCTTGCGTCGGGGTAGATCATTCTGCTTCATTGTTTCTCCGACAATTTCGCAATATTCATCATGCTCGCAAAGTCAATTATTTAGTCTCATTCTCTCCGCGGGATAAAGCTACACGCGCACAGAAAAGAGATAAATCGCGCAAGAGTCCGCAAACGTGTCTTGGTTTCAGCCGACTCAAAGATTCGCATCTATATCCCCGGGAAGGCAGAAGAGCGCCCACCATCAGCTCTCTCGTCTCGTAGGTGTGACGATGAGAGACTGATGTCGTTGGGACTCTGACATGAGACCTAGACCGCAAGGACTTCCACGGCCGATCAGATGCAGTGCCAGCAAAATTTATTGCCGGCTTCTCCGGCTTTCATTTTGGCGCTTGTTCCCCTTTTAAATGACTCGATCTTGGGGTCCACGGCGATGTTCGTCTTGGAGTTTCGTCCCTCGGGAGAGCCTTTGATATTTAAAAAGCGTAATTTATCTTTCGTGACTTTTTTAATAGGACCGCGAGCGTGCAAGGGCCAAGCGCTGTCAATGCGTTGATCAAGGCAGTCGATAGCTCGACTCTTTTTTGAACAGATTTTATGAGGTGATGGATGAATGTTTCGTGAGTTTAATAGCTCAAGAGCTTCAAAAGCCGATCAAACAATTTTCACTGATGCATATCACGGGCAACTTCAGGGACTCCAAACTTCACTTTCCTCGAAAAACCACTAACTGTTATAACAAATAAGCAAGTATAGCGTTCCGGCTGCATAGAGTCGAGCCTCTCCGAGAATATTGGAAACGCAATATCGGTTATCGTGAAGAGGAGGCAAGCTAAACTCGCCGCGAGCGGTAGCGTCAAGCCTCGCGCTCGAAATCATCGACGAACAATTTCAGAACTACACAGTGGAATGCGCAACACACAGCAATGAAGCTACACAGCTGCGCTCTTCAAGACGCAGCGGCAGCAAACTTTTTGCTAATTAGCCGAACGCTGCGCCCTAAACTCAAGACTGCGTGCCCTCATTAATTACATAATTAGATGGGACTTTCGAGTACTCTAATAAATTGCCTGAGGGTCGCCTCCGCTCCACCCCCTGATTATATTCGTCGGTGCACGAGCCTCTTCAGAATTTCACGCGCTAAAGAAAATATTCACGAGCCGACCGACGAATTGTGCATCGCTACTCGAACTTTCTTCTCTCGCTCTCTTCGTTCAAACCCTTCGTCTTTTTTTCGCCGCCTCCGCAGTTTTCCTTCTCTCCACGTTTTTTTTTTATTGAATTCAATGGGAGGGAGAGAGAGAGAGAGAGAGCAGGCTCGTGGAATTTCCTTCAATTTGAAAGACTCGAAATTAGCGACGGGCTAAAGGTAAATAAGAGACGGGGGGAGCGCGTAATTAGATGAGACCCGTTAAGAGGATTGTTTGTGTGCGCGGCAGCGAGAAAAAATTGTGCGAAAAGGGAAAGGCAGACAGTGGAGCAGGGCTGAAGGAAATTGGGTATAATCAGAGGCGAATGAAAGAGACTTAAGTCTGGAGCGACAAAGTGAGCTGCTGTCTTGAAAATGTTGCCTCTTCAGAGAAATCATTATACGTATATCGATGCAGATGTGACAATGTAGCCCACAAAATATATTTATGATTTAGAAAAATTAATGTTTCACACGAATTGCGCATCAATTCAGAAAACGATTTTTAACTTTGTAAAAAATCACAACAGAAGACACTCTAAATACAAAAAAAAAATTCGCATCGCCATCCAGCAGATTAAACAGTCCTCCTTTATCAAAGAAAAAAAGAAGCTCGAATAAACCGAGGTAGTTTCCAGTTGCCCGCAGGAGCTCGGAAAAGCGTGACACTCGACACTCGTAGTCGTGTCCTGGAGCGTCTGTTTTTTGCCGAGTCTCCGCGATACTGCACCAACGGCAGTGGCGGCGGCTATCGGATTTTACGCGACGAAACAAATGAGCCGCACTCGCGCTCTCTCTCTCTCTCTCTCTCTCTCGTAATCGTAGCAGCAGCAGCAGCAGTAGTGCATACAGAGGTACACAGCTTGGTTTTTTAAAACCCTTTCGGTACAGCGCAGAGCGAGAGTCAATTTATTTTACAGAGGTACTGCCCGGCTCCTCTATGTTCGATTTATCGGTATGCCTCAGGGACGGACGGACAGCAGCAGCAGCAGAGTTGGATGCTGGAGAGAGTGCAGCTTTTGTTTTGCTGGCGTGGGAAGAGGGCCGCCGCGCGTTAGTCTGTAATTGGCTGTTGCGGCGCGCTTTCTTTCTCGCTCTCTCGTGCTCTCTTTATTTCTCTGCTGATGCAGTTCGGGGGTAGTCTCTCGCGCACATTCATCATTATCGCTCGGTGTATTGCGCAAGATCATGGCTGTCCGAGTCTGGAAATCACTGTCGGGCTTATAAATGTCTTTACCATAGAAAAATCTTTCTTAAATATCCGATTATTTGCAATCTCTATCTGGAGTTTAGGCTAATAAACAGCAGTAGCAGCAACGACACCTTGCACTATCTAAAATTCTGCGATAAACGACCGGTATAGGCCCTGCAATGAATCATGACGCAGTGCAGATTCCAGATGGATGACGAAAAACACTTTCATCGAAAAACGCGGCCGGCCACGCGAGCCTAAATCAAACGGCGCAAGCGCGGTGTTGCTTCTCTATATATATTTTCCCATCATTATACACGTCCATGCCGGAAGCGATATTTTGCCCGTCGTTCGTTCACGACCGAGCGAATGATAAATTACGCGCGGACGCCGCGCTGCCGCATCGTTTCGACGAAGGCGTGCGCTTTATAATGATTCATCCCGCTGCCGGTGTGTCTGTCTCTCAAGGTCTCCCGGAAAAATTCGGACCTGCGCTGCTGCTGCGTGCGCGCCTGTATCTGTTTTGGGAGACGCACGCGCGCATTAATCACTCGATTGTTTTTTAATTCGCACGAGCCTCGTTGGCGTTATCTCTTTTTTTTCTCGTTGGACGGGGGAGTCCTTTTTGTGTCTGCGGATAGGCAAGAGGGGCTTTTAATTTTTTCTTTTTCGAATTAATGGCTTCTCGATGCGACGCGCGGTGTGTATATATTGCTTTGGCGGGGGGATGCGTCAGGGGCGAATGAAATTTTCGGAATTTCGGCGATATGTGATTATATTGCTATATAGCTGATAATGGGTTTGTGATGATCCTTTTCACGATACCGACAACCGCTCTTGGGTTCTTGATGATCGCTTTTCGCTTTGTCTGATGTTGGTATCATTTTTCGTGAACCAAATTGCATCCCTGGAATTCTTTGAACTATATAATATATAAGACTGTGAGAAAGAAGGTGTTTTTATAACATTCTTTTTTTTCCAAGAAACTAGAGCTTTATGAGAAACAACATGTTTTATCGATGTCGTTGCTACTTGCTGACGCAAAAATATGTACTATTGTGAGTGACAACGTGACAAAAAATTGTCGCCTGTGTTGAAGAGACGACGTGATAATGACGTTAGTACAGTGTCTCGGCGTCACCTCCTTTACAAGAAATTCGATCGCGTTCTACTGCAACAATTCAATTTACATGCCACATCTAAAAATGCTCGCATCACGATGATATACATGATAATTCATTTTACACCAACCCTACAAACAAAAATTCTTGAATAATTTTTCTCAAAATATCTCCTGCCCTCTTTTCCAAGTTAAAACGCAATACACTCCTCCTCCTCTCTCGTTGTCCAGTCGATATAGCGCAGAGTCTCTCCGTAGAAAGGGAATATAAATTGATTTCTCGCATATCCAGCAGTTATCTCTCTCGAAGCGACAACGCGACGCGGGGGACTGTGAAATCCCGTATTCAAATTAGGGTTAGATCTCTCTCGGTGTACGTGGGGGTCCCTGGTGAGGAGGAGGAAAGCAGCAGCAGCAGCAGCAGCGCCGGTCGAATCAGAGAGTGCGGTGGCCGCCTGGACTTTGGCCGGTTAACGTGATTACACGCACAATGCGCTCTCTGCTCTCTCGCTCCTACGCCCCTTTTACTGCTCACTGCGAGGAACCGCTCAGCCGGACGACGACGATGTGGAGAGAGTAGAGAGAGAGAGCGACGACCCTTTTCTACGATATAACTACGACCCTTGCTCTCTCCGCTATCGCTATTTAGCCAGGATGCTCGTATATATAGGTGTGCTTGCGCTGCAGGAGAATTCTGGTAAAGGCGGCTGCTTTATGCTGACGTTTCATGAGTTTGCATCAGTTTCATTTTTACCCTATATATTTTTACTTTGCAAACTATAGTATCACCATAGTCGTGTAACATGGGAAAAATTTAGTCTTCATTTATTACGTTAATTCCTTAATTAAACAAAATTGGAATCATAATGAAATTCTAATAAACAGCGAACAAGTGAATGCATCTAATCTTCAGTCTCATTGTCGAGTAGCTCGAAGCAAGGGTTAATTCGCTACAGTGCACATCACGGACACTTGGGCAGTTGGTGACCGACGGTAGCATGCAGCAGCACACTCTCTCGAGGGACAGATGGACCGGAGGACCGTACCACAGCCCGAGTCTAACCCCTGCGCGACACACCTCGAAGCCGCCCCGTCTGTCTATGCTTGCAGACCGATACCCGCATAAGGGACGATTCGACGCACATATATACGTATATACAATATACATATATGTTCCGCTTGAAATTAGTGAGAGAATATAATGCCCAGTATTTGGAAAACACTGGGTGGTTTGTATAGATTTGCTTTCCAGGATTTCGAGGGCGGATCTTTGTCGCACGCATCAGACGATATCTGCGTTTACACGGGTATTGAGTTTGATGAGGGGGTGTGTGTATGTGCGTGAAAGTTTGCGGGTGTCGCACAGATGCGCGATGGCTTGACAGTTGTGGCCTGTCACGGTTTAATGACGAAATTTAGCGAATTTCAAAGTAGCGTATCACGGGGTGGTTTTAAAGGCCGGTAGAGGCCGAATATTCTGCATCAGTTTATTCAACGCGATTGAACGGAACAATGAGCCATATTTCTTATTCGGTTGCGTATAAATAGCGGGGAATGATATTTAGTGTTCACAATTCTGTGGCGAGTCAATAAACGTAAAAAAAAAACGAGAGTCAAGGTCGAATCTCGTGTATAATTCACGTTTCGCTTTCCGCCGACTCTTGATAATAGTCGGCTTTCAAGTAGACTGTCATAAGTTTCAGTCGGTTTGTTTTTGATTGAGTCGAAAGAGAGACAGCGAGGCAAACCCATCGAGAATCCATTTGTTTCGCAAAAGGGTCCCTCTCGAGAACACTGCCCATGAGGAATCTCGAGAGCGAGAGAAAAAAGCAGAACGCATTAAAATACAATCAAACGCGCGAAATGATTAATGGATAGAAAATTCGTGTGCACGAGAGTGACCTTCGAGCGTATATACACAGGATGTTCTCCCGTGTCTGGGAATGTTAATACTCTGACATTCGACGAATCGAAAGCAATAATTAAAATACGCTCTCGCTTCTCGATAAGCAGCAGTAGCGTTTTTTGCAAGTAATACACTCTGCTGCTTAATCTAAACAAAATAAAATGCGTAACCTTATCTCCGCACGGCCGGTCGATATGTCACCTTGACTTCCGCGCTTGACCTTCGCGATTTCATCGCGGAAACAAAGCTATATCGATAACCGATGCCTATCCCTTATCAGTCCGCGTTTACGATCTCTGACAGCTGCGCATATCAGCAATATCTCTCGACCGAACAAAGCTCGACTTCTCTCTCCCTCTCCATCCGTCATAATTCGGCTAACCCTACTGCGCTCATAAAACGGACGCGGCGGCAGCAGCAGAAGTCGCCGCGCGTAATTGCAGAGACGCGGAATGGCCAGGAGTACGGTCGGACTCTGATGCCGTAGACCACCGCCGAACTCGCGTTCTCTCTCTCTCTCCCTCTCTCTCTCTCTCTCACTCCGCTATACGGCGGCGCAGGATTTATTGCCTCGTAATCATCCGCCGATCCGAAGTACTGCAACCTCGACCGCCCGTATTTTCTCCATGTCTACGTTTATGTGTGTGTGTGTGTGTGTGTGTGTGTGTGTGTGTATGTGTACGTATAATACACGCGCAGCGTTCGTTTGTTCGAAGCTATACGTTGCGGGCTTGGTGGTGTTCATTGTTGCAGCAGCAGCAGCAGTAGCTATACTGGCCGAATGCACTGCGCTGTGTGTGTACACGTGTTCGTTGTGTTTAGGCTTGATTGCGAGCCTGCTACTTCGTGATTAACGGGAGAGTTATGTAGTCGGCGGGCTTTTTGGAGGGCTGCTTGTTTAGAAGCGGCGAAAATTTGCTCCGTTCATCTCTCGTTCGAATTGATGAATGTGACGTATCTGTGTAGAGAAGCGATATTTTTTCAATCGTCATACAACGCGAGTAATCTAGTTATAATAGTACGAATTCTGTGAGTATTATTCCATCGGAAAACACCCCGAAAATCACCATTAACGCAACAACAGTAATTATCACAGCAGCACTGTTTACCCCTTTGTCTCGCACAGGGTATGATTTCCGGCTGTCGTCTCCCCAAAGACACACACATGCATACACGCACAGTCAGAGACAGTAGGTGAAATGCCGAGAAGCTGACCGGCTAGAGCTCAAGTCGGAGTATACAGCTACTCGGCTTTATCGTCGCCCGGAGCAAGCCTCTCGAGCGGAAGATCGCAGGACGACAGGAGAGAGAGAGAGAGAGAGAGAGAGAGAGAGAGAGAGAGCCGCCTGATGCGAGGCTCTATACACCATGTATATCCGTAAGCTCAATCTCTCCCTCCTTCACGTTGTTGGCAAACTTTGTCGCTCCTTAAGCTGACCTCGCGGCTAATTGCGTTTCGTCGTCGTGTGTACTGCTCGCTGGCATAATTAACGCGCGTGTAAGGCAACCCTGATGTCGAGTGGACATTGAGCGTCGCCGCGGATTTTTGGGGTAACTGTGGGGGTGTTTGAAGGGACAAGCGCAAGGGCAGGCCGCTGATGGGCTTCGGTTGAATAAGGTAGCGCGCGAAGCTTTTGTGCCGAGCGCGGGAGTTTTGAAGTTTGATTATGGTGACGCGAGAGAGGGACGACTCGACTGTGTGATTGCGCGTGCGAGAATTCAGTAGTGATAAATGATGAGTGATGCATTCATCGCAAGCGCGAGACTGAGCTTATACGAAAAATTAAACAATTAATCATATTTACTCTCATCCGGATCGACGAGATCAGAGAATCAAAACAAATTATTTTTAGGGAAATTACAGCGCGAAATTGATACTGATAGTCCGGGAGGGTGTGAACCCTTCGCAAAACAAGTTCATACCGCATCGGAGTTCCGAAAAGAGTATATTTTTATATACAGAAAACCCACGAGTATATTCTCGACTTTTATCCTAATAAAATAATTGATTCTCTACCCGCGCGGTACACTGGCTTCTACCACTTCATCGCCTCTTTCTCTCGAAACTTTAAATCCGGATTCGTGGCCGGTAATTACGCCGAGCAAGTCGATCTCACCCAAGCCTGCGCGTCTGCCACTGCTGCTTCTTTCTCCAGGGGTTGGGTTATTTTATATCTCGGATTTCTCGTCGGATTCCCCGGCGCTAGTCGCGCGAAAATAGAGAGAAAAGCGGAAACTCCGAGGGAGACGATATAGCGAAGGCGGTGTCTCGCTCGACTCGGCGGCGAATCGTTTGACAACTGGGTTAAGCGGACTGAAATTTTTATGTATATTGGAAGATTAGAGCAGGAGGAGCAAGAGTCGGAACACGTGCGGCAATCGTGCGGATATGTGTGCAGAACTTTTTTTGGGAGGGGGTGACACTTGCGAGGATTTCGCTCGGAATTTAGATGATGATGGTTGGCGGATTATTGCGAGCTTGTTTATGGGCGAATTTATTTCGGGTCGAGGTGTGAGCTGAATCTGATATGAAAACTTTATTCGAGAAGAATCGCGCAATGGAATTGTAATCTGATTACTGCGTATTTGTTGTTTTACATCGTTCAATATCGAAGACGCAGATTAAATTACTTTATATTATAAAAATCAACTTCATAACGACACTGTTAGCGGAGATGTATGAAATAAGATATACAAAATTCGAAAAATCAAACAAAATAATGGGAGAAAGAAGGACACAGACCAGCAGCCGAAGCTTACACTGTATACGCCCAAAAACCAAGCGCCAAAGACCACCACATTCCCCCAAAAACACCCTCATCTACATTTTCCCCGAAAAGCAACGGCAATGGACCAGCAGCGGCTGGTATCGCGTGGGCGGTCTCTCGTCGCTGCACTGCAGCATCGAGTAAATCTTCGGGCTGTAAACTCTACGCTAAAGCAGCAGCAGCAGCCCCTCTCTCTCGCTCTCGGCCGGCGTCAATTTACCGGCGTTAAACACGAAATAACGTCGCCCGCCATAAATCCACCTTAATTTCGCGTAGAGCCAACGCGCCAGAGCCGTGTGCGCAGGGGCAAAAAGACAGGCCCGTAGAGAAGGAAGGAAATTCGCGGAGAGAGAAAAAAAGGCATCCAATCAACGTTAACCGCGCGGCACTAAAATCGCGCTTCGAGAGAGAGAGAGAGAGCAGGCTTTCGTTTTCATTGCGGGCTCGATTATTAAAGTAGGGGCTGTGCCAGCTTTTTTTCTGGTGGCTTTCGTGTGAGGGTGGCTTTCGGGGTGGGAGAGGTCGTAAACACCGTAGAGTATCGGGTATGTATATCGAGGGTCGTGGAATAATTAAGAGCTCGCCTGCTTGATAAGCTTGATCATATATTTATAAAGCTGCTGCACAACGACGACGGAGGAAAGTCTAAAGTTGTCGACTCATATACTTGATATATAATAAATTAAACAGCTCGAAATTGAGTAACTCGAAGGAAAAATATCGACAAAGAATAAGGAGTAAAATCTATCAAGCGGCTGCACCCCCACGTCGTATATAAACTCAACAGCCGCCGCAGACGCGCCGACAGGAATAATCCTCAGGCGCCAGTCTTATCTCTCCGTCTCCTATACACAGAGAGAAAGAGAGAGAGTCGGGGGAGTAGAAGAAAGATGACACTCGGAATTAAGACGTTTCCGGATAATTTACAGAGAGAGAAAGCGTCCGATAGATACACCCACCCACGTTCGCCTCTCGCATTTTTCCATCGTCCCCCTGACTGTGGGGTCATCGAATTGCTACGGGGGATTGCTTTTCGCGTGTTTGTTTCTATTAAGAGGTCTGAATTTTCGGAACCTCGTTGTATATCGATGCGCCGCCGCCGGATCCTTAATTAAGAAACGCGCGCACACACATCACACACACACAGTTTCTGCCCCATTTTCGTATACGAGTATATCGCCCTGTTGGGGCGGATTAAAACGTGCGTGTGTGGACAGTAAAAATCATAATTGAGACGCTCGTAAACGCGTTATTTACGCCCCGGTGGGAGTGTTCGGGGATTGATAAAGAGCTCGACGAGAGTATATTATTGTACGTGTAACGTACGTGCTAAAAGGAGAGGTAATGAAATTACGGTAATGAGTTTCTTCAACATATTTGTATACTCACTCACTGTCGGTCGACTACAGAATTCAGTATACGCACCTGCAACGAGACAAAAGGAAATCGATCAGTAAAATTATACATGCATGAAATGTAATAGTTTAATGTTCGAATAAAGCCAACGGCGGCGACACTCGTGAAACGGGTCAAACTCATTCGTATTATATATACATATAACACATATCGGTACTAATAGTCAGCCAGTGCCCAGCGGCGCTTATTACGACGGCGCAGAGCGCGCAGTGTATGTACGAGCATAAATCAAGACAATGAACCCACACACGATCGATTTTCGAGTTTCGCTCCGCAACTGTGTATATATCGGCTACATGAACGACGACGCGCGCGCGACGTTTGGCTCTCGCGTGCGTGCCAAATTAGCTGGCTTTTCGCTCGCGGATATGGGCGATCGATTAGAACGGAGGCGCGATGCGGCTGCTCTCACATCATCCTAGCTATTTCAAACTTAAAGAGTTTCGTGTTATTGTTGTATGGAAATGGGCTTTTCACTGCTCTACTGCGTTTTGTTTTACTTCTATATCGTCTGCTCAATCGTCTCTATAATATCTTTCAATATTCGATCTTTTGAAACATTTTTAAAAAACTTATATAATACCCGATAATATAAAATCACAAAACTTTCGATATCTGCCTTTTTAAACGAGAACTACTCCACTTGAAAATCAATAAAACCTCTCGCCGCGGCTTTATTAATTAAACCATCGATAGCCTCGCATATTCATCTTTGCAACACGCCCATGAATATTCCGAGAGGGGACCAAAGGAGAGTGGAAAAAAAGAAATAAGAGACGAAACCGCCCAAGATATATCTGGAGGTGCGCGCGTGCACCTTGCGTATGGTATACGATGCGACGAGATACGCGCGGTATACACGCGTGCGCTGCCGTGCTTGGCTAATTGTATAAATTATTGCACTTGGCGTCGGCCGCCTCCTCGTCGTGACATCGAAAAAGTTTTTATCTTCATCCGATGCGACGCCGCGTCGGCTCCAACTTTTCAACAGCCAATGTGTATATGCGGGCCTTGCCAACATCCTACGCACGCTTGGTCTCTATTCAACGTGGAAAATTGGACTGTTTGTGTTTTTGAAACATTAGATTTATTTATACGTATCTAAATTGCGCTGATATAATTCTGTTATCCTATTCTAATTCTATATTCTATATTTATTTATCACACAGAGATATACAAGGCTTGTTGAAGTTTAAGCCTCAATGGCTCCTATCCATGCAGTGTATTTTATTGAAAGCTCCATATCCAGTCGCTCTCAAGATAGAAAAAAAAGGCAAGAGCGAGACACAAGGCACTTAATTAATTGAGTCGTTTGCGTAGATTCATCGAAAGCAGCCAACGAGGGCAGAGCAGCCGATCTTCGTTGCAGTGCGCGAGCGCGGCCGCGATTTAATAGGCAATTACTTCGGCTCTCCTTTTCCTTCCTATATGTATACCCCACAAGCTCTACACTGCGCTTCCCTCTCCCCCTATATATACTCCCGCAACCAATGTATATATACATTCAGCTAGCGGAAGCTCGGCGGACTTTCTTATACGCGGCGATTCCCACGGGCTCTTTGCCTTTATCTCGTTACACACCTATACGTCCTATAACATATACACAGCTGTATGTACGAGTCAGAGCACGGCGTCCTTGAAACTTTACATCGCAAAGTTGCGCGGGATTTTTTCATCCCGGACCAAATAAAATTGTTATTATTCGCTGAATGAATATGGAGGACTTTTTAATTTGCCGCTATATGCGCGCGACGTTTTCTCTGCTACTGTGCGGCGTTTGAGGCGAGCGCGGCCAAAGTTTGCGCATAACGATGAAATGATACTGCGGCGCTATACGGAACTTTTTAAATACTTTGTTTGGCCAACGCAATTATTGCGCTGTTTTTAATGATGCAAATTTATCAGAGCGCGGAGTAGCGTATTTTGCGACTTTTGCGGCGGGCGAAATACGATATGTATACCTTCGGCACGGCGCAGAAGGAAATTGCGCTGATTTAAAGTTTTCCCCTTGAGAAAACAATATTGTGCTCACCCTGAATTTGAATAATACGAGTAAATGTATACTTGTATGCCTGTATAACGACAATTTTAATGAAAACATAAAACTTCTTTTCAATTTACTGAAATATTTATTCTGAACAAATTTTATAAACAGTTCGCAGACTATAATGATTGTTTTGAAAAGTTGGAAAACGATCTTGAAAGAGATATCTAACACTTGCTGTGTCTGATTAACTAAACAGAAGTTAAAAATACTTAGTTTTGAGCCGCGCAAAAGTGTTTATAACGCGATTGTAACATCAATAGCAAAGGTTTTATTCTTGACCTCTTTCCCACTTCGTGACGGCGAAAGATCTGCATTTGTCAGAATTTTGCTCGACAAAAGTTCGAATCAAGGAGCCGATAAAAATTCTATGCATTGCCAAGTGACGCAGTATATAAACAGGCATCGGCAAGAGAGAGGGAGAGGTTATGTAAGTTTCTCGCTTGCTCGCCTCGTGTCTGCTCATACTCCTTTTTAAAAAAGAGAATGCGTGGGCAAATCCGTAGAAAATTTTCGGATTTCAATCATCGCGCCACTGATACAGTAACATGAAGAGTTTTCTATATTTCGATCGATTTTCTATCCAATTTTTTATGAATTGCTGTGTAGAAATAGAATATAATATAGGTACAAAATTGTTATTGTATCGATTCATCGGTACCGATGAAAAACCGACATTCGTGGAAATATTTTAGAGATAAAGCTTTTCGAGATTTTCGAATAAATAAAAAAAGTATAGTAGGAAGCAATACAAAGTTTGTAACGTTTCACACAGTTGTAATAACTTTTAGTGAAGCAAAAAAAAGCTTTTTTAGTTTTATCATCACCAGACCGTATCATTTTAGTATATATTCGCATACCTGTATATGCGTGTCTATACACGCATCACATTTTATATTGAACATATACAAAAATATAATACAAAGCTCAATCGCAATGATGGATAACTAAAACCCGCCCAATAAAAGCCGACTCAAATCAAAACTATAAAAAAAAAAGCTCGGCACACAGCCGATTTTTCTTTTATATACCTGCGCACCCATATAGTCCTGCCCCAAAAAGTAATTAAAGCCGCGCTGCGAGCATCACCAGCAGCAACAGCAGCACTGGCGATCAAACGTCGCGCAGAAGCAATTAATTTCGCCATTTATTACCCGGCGCGCTCAACCTCCATAAAATAGATAGAAAAAAAAAATGCTAGAAAAATGGCGTGACGCGCTTTTCGTCGCGACTACGACTACGACGACGTGACGTCATCGCGCGTGGGGCCGAGTAGCGTCCCTTGACTTACGAGCGCCGTAAATCTAGCCATTGAATTTTACACTGTCGATATTTTTGCGCGCGCGCGCGCGCGACTCTGGAGGGCGAGATCGGTGTGTAAAAAACACAAGCTTGCGGTGCCCTGGAAGAATGTAATGAGTAACAAAAGGGCGACATAAAGGGAGTATACAAGCGAGCACACACACACACACTGCGTGTGTCTTTATTTATTGCCGAGTGCGCACGAGGGAAAGGGATTGAAGAGCGAGGATTTTATGATTTTCGATGGGAAAGCCGTAAATAAAACGGCGCTGTCTCGAAAATTGTGTATAATGAATTCGGAAGAATAAAACTCGCGTTATATAGCGCGATATTCTTCTGAAAAATGCTTCGAGAGAGGGAGAGTGATGCACAAATCCAAAGGCATCTAGAGCGGATAGACTCGCGCAGCTATAAAGGCTTTGGTCAGCGTGGCGAGACGCAATATACTCTTTCTCTCTTTCTCTCTCTCTCGAATATCGCGAGCATATAGAGGGAACAAGGCGCAACAGAATCCAGGCAGCCGCCTCCCAATGGCGAAAAACAAAGCGACAAAACAGGCCAGACACAGAAAGAAAGAAAAGAACCTGCGGAAAGAAAGGAGAGGACATATAGGAACAAGCACGAATCGCGGTGTATGGCTCGGAAAGAGAGAAAAAAAAGACGAGAGCAAAAGCCAATATAGCCAAAAGAACGAATCAACGCCGGGGCGCAGTTTACGACTTGGTCGAGGATCGCATGTCACTTCGGCCAAAGCCGCTTGATAAGAGCCTCTATATACTGTACGGCTCGTGACTCGGGATTATTTAGCTACCGTGTGTGTGTCCCTCTTCTTTTTATCCTTTCGCTCGGCGTCGTCGTCGTCGGGGCGCGGCTATTATCGTACCGACATATCGGACACCGCCGATATTCCAGCTGTGTATATGCACGAGAGTGATTGATCGGCGAGAGACGGAAAACTAGGTGTGGAGCGACCGGACGACGCAGTTCACTTTCTTCGTGCGCATGTGACTACTCTATACAGTACGTAGTTGGGATCCGGTTGATGGACGTCGGAATTGCTGTAATAAGAACGTGATTATG
>UCQR01099410.1:0-18346 GCA_900474235.1 Cecidostiba semifascia | reverse complement strand
ATATATATGTGTATATACATAGCGTAACGGTAGCCAGAGCTGCTCGCATCGCTCTCATCCCTCGTTCTCGCGCGGGCGCGCGCATCGACGGAGCTGCTCGTCGTCGCGCGCTATATGTCCTGGCACGCGAGCTGCAGCGTCATGTTATTCATGCCTCGGAAATGTATATACACGACGCGGCAGCAGGGCGAGACGTCGACGTCGGCTCCGTCGTCGGATGGATGACGTGCCGGGCGCGTCCTGCCTCTTCGATATTACCATGACAAAGGGACGACGCTCTGCCACCGCTCTGCCTTTCCTTCGTGTATATAGCTCTCCTGTCTCTCCGTGTATATGTATGTATGTATGTGTATGTGTATGTATATACCTATAGCACCGAGGGACCCCGCCGACGCTATTTTGCCGCCTATCTATCTCTCTCTCTCGCGCTCGCGCGCTCTTTCGATTCAAATGCGATGGGCGTATGCTATGCTAATGCGCTGCTGTATACGACGGCGTTGATATAATGCCGCGTTAATGCGTTTTCAAATGTAAAGTGCGCGCGGGGACTACTGTCCGGTAGTCGACGCGATCGGTTATCTCGGAGATTCTTTTGCTGCAGCGCGAGAGCCGCTCGATTTTTACCGACGATTCATATACCTGCTGCTGCTGCTTTTTGTGTGAGCTCGAAGAATGTCTCGAATGAATAGCCGGGAGAATGATAACACTTTTCTGATCGATCGTAATTAGGGAGCTGATGATGATGGTGATGTTTGGTGTCTTGAAAATCAAAGGGTAATATTTTAAGTGACGGGTGTCGGATGCATTGTTGGAATTCCTGCTACCAATTTTTTTTATCGTCCAAGCATTACACATATCCCATAGTAGACGCGACTCGTTGCAATCGCGAATAAAAGCTCGCAAGCTCTCCCGAAAAACACTCGGGGTGTGTCACGTACACCTCTCTCTCTCTCTTTTCTCTTCTCTTTTAGCCCGTCTCGCTGTATATAATACTCTTGTTGCACACGGCATATGACGTATTATACACACATATACCCACCGACACACGCATGCCAGGAGACACGCGAGGTCGCTTGTCACTAAATTATTCAAAATCGCTATAGCGGTATGGGTGTGTACTCGGGCCGTCGGAAAATTCGCTGCAAAAATGCGGAACGGTAGAGTAGGGGAGGGAGTGTACACGTCCAAAAATGTCAAAATTTTGAGCGCGCCGCTTTTTTGTAAGTTGACTGGAGAAGGGTGTGTACGTGGGCGCGCAAAAGTGACGTTACATATGCGCACGCACCCAGGACGTGTACAACATACATGCCTGGGGGGTCGGATTGGATTTTCTTTCATTATTTACCGCTTGATTTACAAGCCCGGCACGCGGCATTGTTGTGTTTGTTTTTTTCGTTCCCGATTACATCGCGGTATATACAACGTATATAGCATTAGCTGATGATAAAGCTCGGAATTCGCGATCGATAGAAACATAATTTTGAAAAAGCACATAAACGAGGTAATTGAAAGGTACAGCGGCAAAAAGGAGAAGCCCCATTCACGCGTTACACGCGCTCGCGCGCGCGGAAGAAAGATGTTAAAGGAACGAACAGGAGAGAGAGAGAGAGAGAGAGAGAAAGAGCGAGAGAGGGACGAGCTGCAACAATGCCAGGCGCCGCCACGCTCACGCGGCTCCATACAATGAGCCGGGCGCTATATGGTATAGCTACTATAGCGTTGTGTGTCAAAGTGGGTGTCAACTGTCAACCGGACGCGCGCGAGAGAGAGGCGCCAGACCGCAAAGAGAGCAGTGCCATCGGAGCGCGAGCCGTGACGTCGCGCAAACCGAGTGTAACGGAGCGCCATGCCTGTCTTCTTCTTCGTGTTAACGCGAGCTCGCGTCATGGGATGGGGGGTGCGCGCGCTGTATACTATACTGAGGGAATTTGCATGAGGTGTTACTTTCCGCAGTGCTGACGTAATTAGAACGGGCGTTTGAGCTGTGCGTATAGTGGAATTGTAATTTTGGATCGGGAAGTATTTATAAAGTTCGACTTTTGTCATTACGATGCGTTTGCTTGATTCCATTACTTATATGTGTATACTCGTATACGCCAGCGGTGTGCGAGCATGCGAAATCAGTCTATTGTTATGTAGTAGACGTTAAAAAAACCAGTTTTGGACTGGCCTTGTCCCCCGCCGCTTCAACTTCCTGGTTCTGTACAGTCCCTGGCTATAGCGACGATAGGTGGCGCATAGGCATTTTCCTATTTCCCTCATCACTATAAGACGCGCTCAGTGAGTATATACAAGTAGCATTGTGCCACATAATATGACAAAACTGCTTTGTCGGGCCTTCTGCTTGGGCCGCTCATGCTATAACTGCCTGAGTGTGCGCGACTTCGACATACTTATTTAGTCTTGTTTGATATCAGAAAAAAACATTTACCGTCCAAGCCTCGGCTCTAATATACGCACTGTATATAATAATCCACTCTCATCCTCCCTCACGGGAAAAAGGAGAAAATCTATAATCGAAAGCCGCAACAAGCCACTAAATCATCCAAGTGCAGGCTCGTGAAAATCCGCAAGATCGTCGTCGCGGTCATATCGCGCAGCGTCACCGTATGAAAGGTCGCTCATATACACTCCCATATAATGCGGCGAACGAAGCTTTCGAGAACGAGATTGAAAATACTCGTCGGCGAAGAGCAGCCGCGGCGGCTATACTAAACAGTCCATTATCGGCTTCAAGTCCGGACATTTAGTGGTGTCGTTAAAATTCTGGAAAAGCCGTAAAACGTGAGGCTGGCCTCGCCGCCTCGGCTTTTCCTCTCGGCGAGAGCGCGCACCTGAGGCCGGTGTGTTGCGCACATGTACGCGCACATCTTCCGGTTTATGGCGGCAAAAACTCGAGATGACAAGGACCGCTTTTTCTTCGTCTTCAGCTCTCTTGAGAGGATAGTTTCTTGGGCTGGGTTGGCCGATATAGGCTTATAGGTATACCTCCGTGAGCTGCCGTGTTGCGTCGTCATCGGGATGTATATTATAGAGAAGAGAGAGAGAGAGATTCTTTTACGGGATTTCTACGCCGATTTCTTTTTCGGTTTTCTTTTTCTTTTTAGGGGGGAAGGAAAGGATCTTGCTGCAGATACTGAGAGGCTACTCATTTCCTGGATCTTTAGCCTCTCGAGAATTTGTTTGCTGTTTTAATATTTGAAATTGTCTTTTACACCAAAAATCCAGTTGGTTTATGCTGGGTAAATTATTTTTAATCGACCGTATACTGTTGTATTGTAAACTTTTGATATTATTATTTGACAAAACGTAGGCGTCAATAAATCAAATACCATGTTAGATAAACGCTCGCCTATCTCGCAGCCAATTAAATAGCTATTACTCTCGTTGATTGTATCGGCTTGAAGTAGTGCAAAAATCAGCTAATCTAAGTCGTTGCAAAGTCATCTGTCGTCAAAAAACTTGTTTACGACCGTAAAAATGCGCGATAAGCCAACAAAGTCAGTTTTATCGGTGTCTTGTTTGGCGACAAAACGCGATATGTATACACACGTTGTTATATAGGTACGTATTTTTTTCGCGACCAATACATCTTACGCGATTAATTCAATATATCTATCGCTGAGCGGCATGCAAATTTATCTACACTGTTAGCGCAATGGCAGGGGTCAGCGTGTCGGCGACCTTGTCACTCAAACATGTCGTTTATACATAATTTGATCGTTACATCCATTATATCAGCTGGAATATTTTTCAAATTCATCAATCGTCGCGTCGTCAGTTAAAATTGTTGGACCTCGCAAAATATTGGAAAACATCATCACAATAAACAAGGAAAAATTGCCTCTTACAACAATCTCGATACATTCAACCAAAATATGTTCCATATGTATATTGACATATGATTATTATGATTCACATCTGTCGATCATCGAAAAAACTGGTTATTCCCAATTCAAATTCAACGGTAAAAACCATCAACGCCTCGAAATTAGAATCAATCAAATTACCCTTCGCACGCTTGTTATACACTCAAATTGCTTAATTTGCAAAGTCGGCCTGTAACAAATTACGCCGTGTACTTACTTAACTCGGCAGAAGGCATTTGTTCACATCCTATATATAGCGCGTGCAAAAGAAGACAGCAGCTGACGAGGCTCTCGTATTAGGCAATTTTTTGCCCTCACCACGCGGCCGATATTCGGAAGATGGGCCCAATTTTCGCGCGAGCAGTATATAATTGCGCGCGTTGACGTTAGCTGCGACGTCGAATTTTTACTTTCACTCTCTCTCTCTCGGGCCTTTATTTTCTATAATTTGACAGCTGCGAATGACTTCTCGGAACAGATTTTTTTGTCTCTCCTCTCTCACTCTCCACGCAGCTAGATGTCGGGCAATCAACTTTCGCGCAGAAACACTTCTGTTTCTTTTTTCTTTTTCCTTTTATTATCAAAGCCAATTTGGCAATTCCGAAATCCGAGGCACTATAAAAGTGTCTTTTATTAATCTTTCGTAATGGAAAATTTTCCCTTACGAAAAAAAAAAGAAAACAATACACAATTTTATCCAGCGAGTCGTGGGCTACTATTTTCGATATGCAAATATTATACAGTCGCGCCGCGTACAATAGAGAGAAACTCTCGTCGAGAAAAGCGCTCTCGTTCCCCGGTATAGACAGCGAAAACGTCGTATCTCTCCTTCCACATGGTATACATATACATACAGCCGCTCACGCTTATTCCGTCTCTCGTTTTCTGCAACGTATAATACTATACACGTCTACTCGAACTCGCGCAATGGGACAGATTCGGGTCGCGTTTTACGATCGACTTGGTGTGTATGCTGTGTGGCACAGGTATATGTATGTAACGCGGGCTAGCGCGCACCTGTAACAAGGGGGTATATATATATAAGGAGTAGGGAAAAGAGGAGTCAGCTCGCGTGATGCATATTTTTTTTATGAACTCGGCACCTTCCGTGACACGGGGAATAACCCTTCCACGAAGTCGTCGGGCCACTACTCTCGTATCTCCGGGTATACTCGTAAAGCGATCTTATTTTTTACGACTTCTTCGTCACGACCGATTAGCGGAAGGAAGAACTCTGCTATAGCGCGAACGAACGCGCTGAGCCATTGTGTTGCGGCTGCAGCAGCAGCAGCAGCAGCAGCTCTCGTAATCGCGATCGCGATGACAATGCCGCATGCGGAACTGCTAGGATTTCAACAAGAAAGATTTCATGCATCGAATCCTTGCGGAAATAAAGCGTAAAGGAATAGTAACAGTTTTTTCAATTATAAGTGATCTGAATTTAGGTACATAATATAACATTGTGAAAGCGGCGATGATGGTCGCGCGAAAAATCTCGCAGGATCGTCAGGCGCGACGCGTGGCTTACTTTATATACCGTAAGCATAGTGTGCGCGCATGTATATAATATATAGTGTAGGAGCTGAACGCGAGCATCATTGTCCTAATTACAGTCTGGACCTTGCGGTCGAGGAAAGGTCTTAATTACGGTCGGTGCGCTCGACGAGCTACAATGGGGCAGTCTTCGTCCTTTTCTCTTTCTCTCTCTCTCTCTCTCTCTCTCTTTACTCGAGCTACTTACAATTTTAAATAATTATTTTGCAGCGGCTGTGTAGACGAGTTGATTTAGAAACTTTATGCTGCTGCATCACTCAGGTTGTTTGCGTGTTTTATTTCAGAACGTAGTTTTCATTTAAGAAAACGCATTTCGAGACAGAATTATTGTATTTTATTTTTAAAAAAGGGGAGGAGGGTCCACTGAATGTACCTTATCGACGTAACTAATTGACGAAGTTTTCGAAAAGCATCGAGATAACGTCGAAATAGCCTCGTATATAATATAATGCATATTATAGCACCAAAAAAAAAGAAGTTTGTTTTGAATAACCACGTATACGTTTCGAGAGCTACAGACATGCCCTCTGCCAATATTGCCTCCAGATCTCGCAGAAATCTGTTTTCGGGAAAAGCTTTAATCTTGTATTTACTCTCGCGGTCCCCACACACAAATCTCCCCCCGTATATAAATCATCTCGCTTTTATGATGATAATTACGAAACCTCTCTCAGCGGATTAATCGACGCGAGAGTGAGAGAGAGAGAGAGAGAGAGAGAGCGCGGGTGAAAAAAAAAGGAGTAAGTGTAGTATATAGCGGTCGTAGTGCGCGCAAAAAATCGTTCCACTGCCCTCGTAAACGATTTACGCAATTTCCCAAGCGGCTTAAAGGATTTCGAGAGAGAGAGAGAGAGAGAGAGGACCTCGACGCGACGCCGTTCCGACGATAAATAATGCAATTAAGGTTTTAAGACTTAGGCCCTCCGTACGCGCTCGGAGAGGTTTAACGACCGATAAAACCGGGTGACAAGTGTCAGCTATATGTATATATGCGTGCGGGGGTATACATACCTGTGTGTCATCGGACGAGCTGACCGCCGGGGACAATGCGGCACACAGACACTTCGTATAGGTATATAATATATACCCGGCGGCCTTGTCTGCCGAGCATATTTCTCGGGTCTGCTTCGGGGATGGAAGGAAGCTTATTAAAAATCTTATACCCGGGAACTGCAGCGTGTCCTCCGAACTGTATTTGTATAATGTGTGCGCTATCTGCGGTACCTTTTGGATTCTTACGACTAAGCACGCGCAATGTTGTTGTCGTTGCGTGATGGCCTTTATCGATGCCTAATATTCACTTTCTAGATTTTTTTTTTCTCTTCTGCTCGTGTTCGGCCTGCGTTGCGAAGCCGTCGCTGATAAGACTCTGCCGTTTTCGGATTTTAGAGTGCGGCTGTAAAGAAAATTGTGTGTAAACACACTTTGCAGAGGATTTAAAAATCTCTAAGTGAGTGGTTTATCTCCGCATTATCAAATTTTCGAGTAGCCGCCTACTGATTCACGTGTACAAAAGTGGCCTTGAACACACACATGGATAACAGAATTTATGATATATACATATACTAAGCGTTATCTCGTATAGAACATCGATGCACCGGCGGCCAGACGGATATAAGAATGAAAAAAGCATCAGCGCTCGGAATTCCGTCGATATAAAGAAAAGAGAAGCGAATCGAGCGTGAAAAATTCAATTTAAAACTAATCATCGAAATCCGCTTACTGTTGTCACTCAAGCTACGTGACAGTTCCTCTGCGCCGCCGACGCGCAATACTACATACAGCCTGGGGAGTGTCTCCCGCCGCGTCAAGTGCAGCTCTCCTCGATCTCCAGTCGGACGTTAAAAATGAAATTACCTGATGCCCACATATATATGTACATAGTGTGTATAGGAGAGCGTTATATATCGTCGTGCTCTCCTCTGAATTTGCGATTCACCCTCTCTCGTTCGGGCGCGTATTACTCGGAATCCACTTTGGATCGCCGCAGCACAAAAGGACATGTCCTCTCCCCCTCGTCGTGATGTGCGCTCGGGAACACGAGTTCACGTCAAATGTGCTTTGCGATTTAAATTTTGTCGCGCCGCAAATTGCCTGGCAAATCGCATTTGCCCCGCACGTCGAGACTCGGCCGCTGCCGCAAACTCGGTTGGGCTTTATCGAGTGGCTCTCCGGGTTTTTTTTATCTGTCGCTGGATTTCGTGGCTTTCGAGAAGACGGTATAGCGATCTTTCTTTGCGTTGTAGATTGAAATTGAAAAAAAATGCTCGAGTGCAGTGTTGCGGTAAATTTCAAACTCGATCAGCTTTTGAACGTAATTTAATTTGCGTGGACCGAACTGCATTTATAGCTCTAAATTATGTCCACCCAACGATCAGCTTGTGAGCATCAAGTTATTTCAAAATCACTTCGAATAATGTGATACAAAGAATAAACTCTCAGTCCCAAAAATGAAAGCATAATTAGCGGTATCGGGTACCATCTGTCGCGCCAAAATTCACAGCTCGCCTTACAAAGTTTCGTGACTTTACTCGGAATTTCGCGCAGGATGTCACGTCGTCGTCGGAACAACCGATATATAATTACGCCAAAGTGGTGGTCGGCGTCTCTCGCGATTTTTATCGAGCTTCGCCGCTGCTGTAGTGTACACAACATAACAACAATTTTCGTATATAAGGGTCCGCGCAAATTTTGGACACAAAATTTTAAACGTCGATATACACTGTGTCGTCGTCCGCTGCATCAGGAGAAGAAGCGACAATGACTTTGAGAGGTAGTCACGCGACGCGTCTTATTATTCCAAAGCGATTAGTGTCATTATTATAAAGTCGCCTTTGAAGAGCCATTGAAATTTTTTTTTCACAAAATACATATAATACACCCTTCAGAAAGTCATCGGTGGCGTTTTCTGTATACGTAGACTCCGCGCGATCGAATTAGAATTTCTTAAAAACACGACCGCAGCGAAAACCACACACTATATGTCGTGCAAAAGTTCGAGCCTCTCTGTCCCTGATGCATCAGACGAGAAAGGGAAATTCGCGTCATCCAATTCGGCAAAAGTGGCTCTGGGCTCTTTGGCCCGCGGCGGCGGCGGGTCTCGGAAATGGGATTACACACTTCAAACGGCGCGCGCTTTATATCCCTGGCTGCTCCCCTTGCTCGAATTGACAATTGACAGAATTGATGCAGAGAGAGAAAGAGAGAACAGTAGCAGCACGTGCTACAGTAGGTACGGAACGTCGCCTCGGGGCTGCTGCAGCGAACGAACGGCGCTCTCGTTGCGTATGATCTCGCGTTGTGGTGGTTGAAAGTGAGCGAGAGAGAGAGATAGAGGAAGAAGGAAGGATGGATAAATGGAGAGCGATTCGTTAAGAGCGAATCGAATCTCGTTGACGATAGCTCTTTTGCCGTTTACCGTGATGATGTGAGAGGTTTTTAAAGTGTTGCTTTATAATAGGATTGATTATATTCATATGATAGCTTCAACTTTTTGAAACCTCAGAGTAATTTTGTAGAAGGTTTTTTTTTCAAGAGATAAATAAAAGAATTGAAATCGATAAAAAGCCTTGAGAGAGAAAGAGTAGCTGTCTGACTTTTTAATATGTGCGGAACTTAAAGAGCGAGCACACACTTTTTTATATTTGCCCGCTGACGAATTTCACCGACGCATACTGGCGACCATCGTATTGCGAGGGGGCTATTAATCCAGCGCTGCAGGAAGGATTACCGAAATTATTTCGTGCGGCTGTGGATTCAAATCGAAAGGGACCATCGCCGTATATACATATATGCCTACCCCTGATGCTCGTCGTATACACTCGCCACTAGATATTTTCTCGTTAAAATCGACGAAAGAGGGAGAAGGGTATATTACGAAAAGGAGAGGAAGGGAAAGAAAAAGAGACGATTTTGGCACACTGCAGAGGCCACTGTGTATATGGCGGATAAGCTTGATGAAGGTATATACGTATATATGGATACCAGAATGAAAGGGAAGGGCGGCCAAAAATAATGATTCATTCGGACGACGTAATTCCGTCCGTTTCAAATGGATCCTTATATAACAGTAGGCATGTATACACTTGTAGCAATTTTTATCCAAGATTTAGGTATGCCCCGAACAAAAGGCTGTTTTGGCATAGATGACATACCACTATATATACACTTGGCGCGCAGATTAAGATGAAGGAAATAGGAAAGCGCCTATACGCCATCTATCTTCGCTGTCCAGAGACACGGAGAGTTTAAGCGGTGGGTGAAGGGACAGTCCAAATTAAACTGCTTTGTTTTGATATATCGTGGTCCTCATACGTATATACGCACAAGATGAACGTAAGATATAGGTTATAGACTATATATAGCAAGAGTTTTTACTAAAATTTTGAGTGGTATAAAGTTAAAATTTTGATTTTTTAAATTCATCCTTTGTTATCACATACTTTCTCAACTGTTACTTTCGAGGTTAAAGATTGATGCATTCGCATAGTCAATCAAACAACGTATAAAGTGATTGCCATATCTTCTTTAGAGTAAGATATTAAGAAAGTCTACACAAAGAAATCATCCGGAAAATTAAGAAACAAAAAATCAGTTTGCACCATCTTATCTCACACAATCGCACTAAAACTGCTTCAATTTTTCTCCGTACGCGCAGCCATATCAAACACGCAAAGCAGTCGTCACCCCATATATACTCATAGGTATAACGACCCCCGACCCTATACACGCAGCGGTATATAGCCGCGCACATTATCCTTTGTGTCGCGTCTCTCTTGTTCACCCTCCCCACCTCGGGGTAGTGGAATAACTCGGGGGGCGTGGTGGACCTTTTGTCCTTCGGCTTTACCCCTTTAAATCGCGTTCTCCATGACGATGGCGGCACCCGTTAAATCGCTCTCGAAGACGACGAAAAAAAAGCCAGCGCCATGGGAACGACAACTCCTCCAAGAGAGAGAGAGAGAGAGAGAAGAATAATAATAAAGAGAAGCTGCTCTCGAAACTCGCATCGGTATACGCACATACACATACGCGCGATATTTCACGAAGGAAGGAGGTCGCCTCGGTTTCGGCCCGCAGATCGGCTTGCATCGTGCGTGCGTCAAGTGCTGTTATATATGCTATAGAGCCACCGCGCAGTATAGTAGCTCGCGTTTTCCCGTTCAGCGCAGCGTGAATTTAACTGCCGTGGCGCGTGCATTGTTATTAAGTATATACTCGCGGAAAGAGAAAAAAAAAGAGTGCTGGAAAAGCGGGCGGCCACAGCGCGCGTTGTCACGCTGACTTGCCTCGAGCTGTTGTTATATCGCTGCTATACTGATGGGCGGACGACGTTGCGCGCGCGCTTTTCTTAAATGTTAATTTAATTGAGAAAGGCGGCAGCCGCTATACTCGGCAATCGACGAGAGCTACTCTTTCTTATATTGCGCGCGTGCTTTATGCGTCGCGGTCCTCTGGTGCGGAATAGCGCGGACGTTATGAGCGGCGGAGTCAACGAGGTTGCTTTGCGAGGAAATAGGTAATTTTCTTATGGTTATCTACTCTGTATTATAGTATTCTTTTTTTTCTTCTTCTTCTGTATATGCTTTCTATTGTTTTTTTCTTCTTCTTCTTCTTCTTTTTCGAGAAGGCTTTGGCTGATTGCTGGCAGATTATTTTTGCGCTGTATATGCACGCTTGCACCGACGAATAATTGTTTTCTCCTTTCCGCTGCAGACTGCTCTCCCAAGGACTTTTTATGGATTAGTGTGTGATAAAAGCGTTATGACGTGTATAATGTCGCTATGACTTTTCTCTTATTTTACGGCGGCGGAGCTACGGTATAAATTCTGGAAGTTTCTTTCTCCGAAGTTGCGATTCTGTCTCGAATTATACTCGGTGTTGGCGTCTTCGTATAGCGCAATAATATTAATCTCTCAGCGAGTCTTGACAAAAAAAAGAGAGTATATTATACTTATATAGTTCCACATCTAAGCTTCGATAAATTACGCAACTCATTAAACGAATTCACCGTCGTAAATATGATAGTCGACGGGGATTAGTGGAATCGTTATAGCTCAAATTAGTCGAGATTTTCACTCTATACACGCTGTCCAGCAGCTTTTCTACGTGCACATATACATATTGTATTATATACAGGGGCGGAGCTTCGTGTGTATGCACGAAGATGAAGAAGCGAGGAAGTCGGAACGGCGGCCGAGGTAATTCGATAATTTACATAGCGTTGGCTCAACGTCGCGCATCGCGTACCACCTGATAGATGTACGCACACAGTGCAGAGCTTGGCCGTATAATCTTCTAAAGCGTGTATAATAACGATGATATGGAGATTTAATTAAAATTTAGATGGAATCTCGCGCACGCGCGCGAGCGCGAGTTTGTTAAATAATTCTATTATTTCGTACACAATCAAATTATGATACATATGTTTGGACGCGCGATAGCGTCGGCTCTTGTTTCTCCTAATCACCGGCTGTCTTTATACACGCGGACTAGTGTACAGAGAAAAATATGAAAATTATCCGCGGGGGATAAGATATAATAAGTCGAGACTGCATGTATTATACTTAAAGAAATATAAGTTTAATTGCATATTTTGTAATCTTCATGTAAAATGCATAAAAATGTGCTGAGAATCGTGCGCATCGTCATTAACGCTTTCAAGCTTAGATCTTTCGTCATTTTATCAGATCCTCGAATTTAAAATTATACTCTAAAATATAATTAGCATCACGAGCATTATAATATATACAAGCGTCTCTGTCAACCCCAATCCATTCTAAATGAAGAAAAGAAAACCACAATTTCAAAACACATCCCACCCCGAGACGCGTCTCAATCAACGGAACACACCGAAATGTGTCTCATTCTCGCCGCATGTAAAATCGCGTGAGCTCGGGTCGTACTTCTCCGCATCGTCGCGAAATATATCCCAAAGTCGTTCGCGCGCTTAATTGCTCCGCTGCGCCTAATTGCTGCAGCGGCGCGGAAATTGCTTTCCAGAAATCGGCCCGAATCATTTCTGTCACCCGCCGGGGAATACGCGATGTGTCCCTCTCTCACTCTCTCTCTTGGGCTGCACGTGAGAAAGCCGAACGACGCGGCGATCGACTCGCGCGATAAACTTTTACGACGCGAGCCGGCCGAGGAATGAAATTACCTGCAGCCGAATGCTTTTGGTCACGAAGGAGGAGAGGAAAGCTGCGCGGATCGCGCCGAATTAAAAGCGCATTGAAGAAACAATTTATACTTTTATAGCGGCTTCGAGTGTCCTTCGTCTTGTTAAGCGGGGCTTCGTGTTTTCGGGGATTTTTAAATTTCGGGACTGTATAATCACCGCGAGAGGCTTGTATATTAAATCAGGGCGGTTGTTATGTACTTCGGTTAAAGTTCCGTATCTTCTGCCGTTCATTTTGATGTGATTCACGCGAAAATTTCGTCGTGCTCTCGTAAAAGGTACGCTTTAAAATAAAATACTGTATAAATGCACTTCAAAAAAGAAAAGCTTCATTCCAATGAAGTCGTGTACAGGCGTCGACTCGCGGAAGTGTAATAGAATAGCGAGCGTTTTTGCCTATATAGTGTGGTTCGCAACCGCCGCAATTTGCGCGGGGCAATAGATAGACCAGGGCCGAAAAAAATACTCCCAGGCGAGTAAAGTGGTTGAGCGAAATTGCCGGAGAGTGATACACGGGGTATAGCTGTGTGTGTGCCGCGTGGATATTGGCTACCGATGCCTCTGGCTTCTGCGTCAGCTTTTGACATTTGTTGTTACTTCTATTGTGGGCTTTCTTGAAAAGGTTATCGCTAAAAGTGCTTTGCATGTATTCTTGCTCCAAACCGTGTTTGCTAAACGAAAAAAAGTTATTAAAAAAAGAAGTGCTTTTTCGTTGAAAAAGGTTAAAACTATTATATTGACAAAGTTCTGCGTGTTAATCTGAAAATGCAAAAAAAAGGATAGGGATTGAGAGAGGGAGAAAGAGTTTATTGAAACAAACAGATATACGCTAACGAAAAATCAGTAGGCGAAAAGTGCCGACTACTGCGCATGCAACGATCCCCAAGAAAATTGCTCACGTCTCTATATAACCCGCCTCTCGACACACACACACAGCGTTGTCTCTTAACCCTTCTCTCTCAACCTGTGCAGAAGAGAGAAAGACACAGCAGTGCACAAAGACTTGGTCTCGGATATCCCGGTGTGAGAAACGACGAAGTGTATACGAGACGAGAGAGGAGAGAAGATCATCGTGAGCTGCGCTCGAATTGAAAAAGGTCCGAGCGCGAAACCACTCTCTGCATCTCTCATAGCTTTTGATATCGATGCATCATCTCAGTCGGCTGATCGATTTTCATTCCGCAGCTGCTTCTCTTTCTATATACTATATATACATACACAACACACAGCAGCCCAGTGCAGGCTCGCGCGCGCTACACGAGGTCGTCCGATCTTTCTTCATCTCTCTTTTCTTGTACTTTCTTTCCTCTTCGATACCTAATCGATTTACCGCGGCCAACTAACTTTTCACTTATTGCTCTTCTTATTATGTCTGCATCGTCGTCTTTTTGCAGCGCGCGCGATCGCGACCTCTCTTTGTTATACGCGATATGTTGTTTGTCTTTCATTGATGCATCAGCGACTAATTTCATTCTCAAGATATCCTGAATGCAAAAATCGATGCGCGGCACAATTGAACAAATAATCGGCTATATAATTGAAAACACAAGCTGCAGCACTCTCCCTAAGCAGACTTAATTACAATAATTCAACGTGGAATCGTAAAACTCGCCGCGGATAAAAAGATCCCGCCGCTATAGACCATCAGGCTCGTTCGCTACTCGACAACATCGGCGGCGGCATCTCTCCTTTAGAATATAAATAAATCGGCGCCCCCTCTGGTATACAGTCGTCTTCTTCCTTTTTCCCTCTTTCTCTCTCTTTCTCTCTCCGCCTTTCGTCATCCTCCTCTCGACGACGATCACTAGTCCTCGCGGCGGCGGCGGCGGCGGCGTATGATACTGGTACACTGCACGCGCAAAAAGCGTGTAAGATATCAGCGCCGCCGTGCGCGGCAACTTTACGAGCGCTCTTGTAATTATCTCCAATAAATATCTGCGCAAGCCATATCGAAAACGCCGAGGCGGGTCAGAGGTGAGCGTATTCCCTATACCTTCATCTTTCGATCAACGCGCCGAGCTTACGTATATACCTATATCTCGCCTCTTGTTCTTCCTTTTTTAGAGTATATAGAGGTGTGTGTATGTGTATACACACTCGCACATCGCAGACTGATAAATTTATAATGCGAAAAACGCCGCATTCCTGTGGGGACCCGCGTGTATATAGCTCTCATATACCTATAGAAGACTCAAGCGACGGGCTGAGCTAATTTCGCGATTCGCATCTCCGTTATGGAGTGAGAGGGGGGGGGGAGAGAGAGAGAGGAGAGAAAGAGATAAGGGAATGCACTGCAGCGGTTGCAGCGAGATATGGAAGAGGAGGGAGTATACAGTCCAGAAGGGAACCCACTGTGCGCCGCGTGAAACGTATTAAGATTGCACGCGTGTTTGATACGATTATATACGCGAGCCCGGTATATATCTATATGTATATATTATATATCTACGTGCGCAAGTGCAGCGAGGTTATTACGCACGCATACATGTGCGGTAGGCTGATACAGCTCTCAGCGATGCAAGTAATGCCGGTAAATGATACGCTCTCGCCCCTTGGCTGTTTTTATAATTCTCGATTTGGTTTACTTTGATTCTTTTTCCCAGTATACCTATATACGCTAATATTCATTCAAATATAACTTACGTTCGATATATGTCGCAGCTATACAGTATACGCGACAACTGCCGCAGTTTTATAATACCTGTCTCTCGCCGAATTAAAAATTAATAATCACGATCCTCTCGGTGCATGCACTACTCATCGCGAGCACGCGCATCAAGCCTCCATCATCCTATAAATCCCCTTCAATGCGAGCGTGCAAACAACTCTCGAATCTGCACACACACACACACACACACGCATCTTACATACTATATAATACCGCGTCGTCTCCGCATTATAAACCCTCTCTATACGCCAGCTTGTATCATCTCCTCTGCACGCTTTTATACCCGCGACTCTCCGCGAGGCAATTATTCTTTATTACTCCCGGAACATTTCTCACTTATAAAACAATCAGCTCGGCTGGACGTTGAATGATTATATTCGAAGCGCGCTCGTTTTTGCCCTCGTCGCGCGCGCACGCGTCGCGAGCGCTTAATGTCGCTTCTTTATATTGTATATTAGCCGAGAGCGACGCGCATTACCGCAGGAGCTTGCACATACACACTGCAAGTTATAAGGCCGTAACGGATCCAAGAGCGACGCCCGAGCATTAACACGAATCCGTTAAGTAGTCGCGACGCGCGCGCGTTATTATTCCCTTTTTTTCTGTCTCGGACGAGCTATGCAAGGAGAAACTAACGAAATAATAGATAGATAGTCGTTCGTTACGTTTGTTGAACATGTATAGGAATTTATTATCTTTATCAATCAAGTCATTTGTAATTAATTTATTTTAGATTGGATATTAAATATATCGATCGAGTGTTATATATAGCGGTGCGCAATCCACTGTCAGAACTGACTTCTTGGGCCTGTTTATTTTCCTCCAGAATTCTTGGGCATGTTGCTTGGGCCGCTCATGCTATAACTGCAGAAAGTATTACTTGCAAACAATAATATACATTGGTAATGTAGTTTTACTTGTGTATTATAGGTAAATATATTGTCAGCCCTATGTTATACACTCTCCCTTCTCTACGCGCGTGAGTACACCAACTACATAATTTTCCACGTACATCAACCAAGCCACAGTAGTACTAGCGAATAGCGTCGCAGCAAAGAGTAGGGGAGTCATACCGAGAGCCGCGTCCAATAGAGACGAGTGTCTAATTGCGTTGGCCGCACTCGCGAGTTTCTATTTTTTTTCCGCTACTCTCGCGCCTCCTCGTCGTTCCTCTTCTTTAGCCGAGCGTGGACTAAAGTAGTATTATACTCGCGCTGCTCTGCATGTCCTTCCAGCCGTCATGGCTCTATCTCTTTGCGCGCGGAACAATGCTTTTTTAGAATTGCAGAAAAGAAATTGTTGTGAGTAATGACCCATTGTGACGCTAACAGGCCGGTTTTATACACCTTCTTGGAAACTCGTTTCGACACGTCGACACTGCGTGCGTGCTGTATACAGTGTCTTTTTTTTTTCCTCTTCAATAATAACTCGGTAAAAACGTCCCTTTAAATTACACTCGCAGAAGCTCTCCGTAGTGGATTATATAATTAATTAAAGCAAACTCTATGCCGTCTAACTAACCATAAATACTTTTTCCACTCGTCATCTTCATGACGTATACAGCTGGCAGCTTGTAAAAAAAATAGCTTCATCCATTATCCTTTATGAGAAGCGCAAAACCGAATAAGAACAACGATTAGGATCGCGCGCGTGTGCGCTCATTTCAATTTCATCCAACCTCTCGAAATTGCATATATATACAGAGATAAAAGTAGCAACAATAAGCGCACGCACTGCACACGTCTCTTTCTCTCTATGATGTGAGTCGCTCATTTTCCGCTGCAGCCGAGCGCGAGATCAAACGCTCGAGTAATTTTTTTTCTTTTCCGACGATCTATAATATACAATAGCGAACCTTTCCTTTCGCGCACGCGACTCTGTCGCGCATGAGGTCCATCGTACGAGATATTACAGTCACGACTTTGTAAAAATATACGAATTACACAGTTTGTTAGGCCGAGCGATATTCTGTAATTTATGAGCGCACGCGCGTTTTTTGAGCGATGAGCGTACGGTACTACTCTTTCTTCGCGGATGAAGTGAGGATACTTCAGAAGTGATTTCTCATTGCGTGATGCTCATGCAGTCACGGGACATTAAGTTTTACATCGCGCACCGAAGTCGAGACTTCGTGTGATGATTAGTCTACGCTGAATTACACCGTGACAATTAAAGGATTGCTGGAAATGAAGACTATAAACGCATGTATGAAGCTGTGGAATTAATCTGATTTTAAAGTAATTTAGTGCAGTGAAGTTCCTTCCTGAATTTCTCTTTAAAAATCTACTGCTGTCTGGGATGCTTCATATCATATCGTGTAATAGAAAGCATGTTAATCATCGCTCCTCGACTACTACTACTACTACTACTACTGTATAATTTTTCTCAGATTGTTAACCAAGATCTCCACTAATAAACTCTTACGCTTAATATATGTAAAATTCACTTATACAAGAAAACTACAATGTATACGTGCAGTGTAACATCGCTGATGTACTTCAATTTCTCATCGATGAAAACTCTGACGCCTCTCGAAATAACACCCCTCTCACTTACATGCCGGTATATACATGTAATTACCTTTCAGCTCCTCATTGCACGCGCGCTCGCGATGTATATATACAAGGGAGTGAAAAGAAAACGGCTATTACGCAGACGCGTGTTGCATTGCGGCAGTCCTTTGTCAAAATTTCCGAGAAAGAAACGCTCGCGTTTTCGGCCGAGCGACTTCGCACATGTATACACGCAGTGTCTACAGTTGCACAAGCATCATCAGCTATATATCGCGTCGACGATGATGATACGATAGCTGAATCTCCGCGTCACGCGTCGCTTTCACAGGTTGTGACATCGCGAGGGCGGAGTCTCTCTGTGTATAGGTATATACTGCGAGGCGACGCGCTTCGAGGATCGCGATGAGGAAGGCACTTACAAATTGTGCCTCTTGTCAGAATTGAATGGATAGTGTGTACTACACGAAATTGCTTTCTTTGTATATATTGTTTGTTCGATATCGCGGTGACCTAGAATCGCGACAAAATTATTTTGGTGTATTAATTAAAGGATACACTCCAAGTA
>UCQR01099409.1:0-11998 GCA_900474235.1 Cecidostiba semifascia | reverse complement strand
ACCATTTATATATAATTATTGTTATGACAACATGTTGATCTCTATAAAATAATTTATTTATATATTTATATTATATTTTTTCAATAAAGGCTTGAGAAGGTCCCCACCAGGGACGAAACGTTGCCGGTTTTACACATAATTTTGGAGTAACAATTGTTTATTTTCCTGGGTTATCCTCCCATTTTTGACTACAATGTTTAACATTTGCAACCAATTAATCACTCCGCCACAATTTTAATTACCGCCTACAGCGCCGGTGACAATAATTTAACATCGAAAAATCAGTGACTCGCGCGCGCGTTACAGATTAATCCACTTGACCGAATTATGTCAAACCATTACTGGTATACTTCTCTCATATATACTGTCATTTTTCCAAAAGACAAAACTGCACGCTCGAATAGCCATCGCACGATTCTCGCGTCGTCCACACGAGGCGACGACAATTATCCCAATCGAGATGATTATAATGAAAGGAAAAAAGGAGCCCGAGAGTGAAAGAAACGTGAAATATACGATTCGCGGACGACTATAATATATCGAGAGAATGTGGGTCGTTAAGGACAAAAAAAAGACCGTTCGCCGCATTATATGACTTTGCGTTCTTTCGGCATTTCCGCTGAGTTTTCTTCTTTCGCGTGCTTGCTATAACGGTGCATAGAATTGCAATTATATTTACGTAGATCGTCGCCGTGCTGCACGACAGCTATTCTGTTTTTTTAACAGTAGTGTTGGTTGTCGAGTCGTGAGGTTTATTGGAGATACGTATTGGCACGTAAAGGACATGCACCCGCGCAGTTTGCGGCTTACGAAAGCGACGAAAAGGAGAATTGCGACTGCGACTCCATCACATTGTATACCGCAGACTGTCGCAAATTTCCTGTTATATGTATACGTTTCCCGTTAAAGTGACGGATGATCGAGAGCTGTCGATTTGCGCAAACCTTTTGTTTTCATTGATTGGGCTCATGGAGTGTATTATACCTATTGCGGATTTTCATTCGCTTCTGCATGGCGAAGGTCAGACTCGCGGTTATGAGATAAAAGTACATCTCGTTATTGTATATTACGTGCGATTTTACGTGAAATATTAAAATGAGAATATTTTGAAAATGAAAAGGTCACTGTGTGGTGAGTATAAATAAAATAAAAAAGAGCGAAATTATACTATAAAAGAGATAATCAAAATAACCGTATTTTGTACCATTTATAATATACCTATATATACGAAATTCGCATCAATTAATTGTCAAATATACACGTGTTAAAGCTGTTTATACACGTCATTCAAATAACTCAAACAGAGACTACGTTTAACAAGCCTATTTGTATTGACATTTTAACATTAATAAAAAGCATACACACACACACACACATAAATAAATAATTTGACACAAACATGACTTTTATTGCTCGAAAATTAAATTGATTTACCCCCAAATAAACCAAATAAAAGACAATATGTAATAAACACGTTTCGAGCAGCTCCTATATATATATAACACACTGATGTATATACAAGTTTACCCATATCTCGAATATTATCATTTTTTTGCGCAATAATGGTGTTCGCGAAATTCACGATAATTACATTTATGCTGCAATGTCTGCCTAAAGTGCAGGGCTTTCAATTATTTCAACGCATAATTAAATATAATCGTCGAGAGGCATTTATTGTGTCCAGCGAAAGGGTCCGCAATAACGTAAGGGGACCGAGTACAGATGCTTCGAGGATTTTTTCATGCTTTTCACTGTCTTTCTTCGCCTTTTTTTCTTCAGAACGTCATCATATACTTGACCCCTTTTTCCCTTTCATCTGTTCATCAGATTCCCTTCCCATCTGCATTATTATGTTTTTTTTTTCAACGAGAGAGATTTAAGGTGATACAACGAGCTCGTTGTAAAATTTATCCTCGAACGCTCTTTTGTCGTTTATTACGAGAGTCGTATGTGTATATGTAACAATGCGAAGCTCTCGAATTAATATACAAGGTAAATAAGAATGCGCAGCGACTTTGTTATCTGAACACCGATGTTAACTTGTGTTTTCGAGCTGGGCAACGAAAGGAAGGAAAGATACAAGGTGACGTGTGCGTTAATTTTATTTTTCTGCCGTTGCATATCGCGTCGAAGTATAATATGCGCCGCTATTGTCACTCGCAAACGATATTTTCATCAAAATTTTAATCGCCACTCGTCGGTATATCAAAGAGCTTTAAAAAGAACAATCATCATCCTCAAGGTGCACGTTGGAAGAATCGATTTCCTCTGCCTTCATTAAAATTTATTTATTGCCCTCTGGAAACAAAAGCGGTTCAGCGATTAACGAAAAAATTGAGCCATTATTATACGACGTGAGTGACGATACCAATCCAGCCGTCAGGTCACTGTGCTCCATTCTCGCGAGAGCCTGCGCGTATAATATATAAACACAATACAAAATAAGCTCATCCGATTTGCGGCGGCGAGAGCAAACAAACGCGAGGAGAGTATATGTATAGTATAATTTACCCGCGCAACCTCGACCGCGTTGTCGCTGCAGCCGACAAATCATCCTCAATCGCTCTGCCTCGCACACGAAGATGCGCTCGTTTATCTCCCGCTTCTTCATCGTCGCTCCATATTCGCGTCCGCCTTGTTTCCTACCGCAAGATTTTTCGATATTCTCGTGTCTCGCGGCTTTTCCGGATGAATGAGAGATGTGCGCGCCATTTTTATGGTTAATGAGGTTGCGGAGAACATGATATTATTGCTTGGTGGTCATGCAGTGGATTTTACCTTTTTGTTTTTGTGAGATTGATGATGATGATGATTAAGGTGAATGAAATATTGTCTCAATTATCAGGGAGCTATGTGCGTGTATATTATTGTCAGATGATGATAATGAAGTTAGTATATCGGGAGTGGGCAAAATATTCATGATGTATACATATACAGGAAGCGTTGGTTTTGTATAGTTGAATTTCCATATTGTCGCAATTTATTTTCGTATTGTATATAATATTCACTATTATATATACACTTGAGTATAAAATTAAAATTTATTTTATTATATTTTATGGAAAAATACAACATTTTATTTAGAAATAAAAGTATACAATAGATATTCGCAAAAAAAGGGTGACTAGATAAAGAAGGTGTATTTGCATAAGTTAGTACATCATCTAGAAAACGATATTTAAAAAAGGACAATATAAAAATTAATTACGTGTGTAATCCTACATTACACTGTTACAGTCCAATTGAAATGAGTATTTAATGACTCGAGTTTGTAAGACACGAACATGCGGTACGAGAAAGAACCGGCATCGGGAATAAAAACAAGCGTATAATATAAGTTCATATATTTACTAACTGTAAGAAGATAAATTGAGAGCGGTGAGTGATATTAAATTGCAGATTGATAACCCATATTAAACTCGTACCAAGCATCCCATTTCAAACCGAAAAAAATAAGACTCTGAGGCCTATCGTATTATACGAACTGATGCGTACGCGGTGTATAATTTAAATCTCTTCATTAACATATTAATACACGTATACACACACGCGCGCGATAAAAGTGCCGAAAAAAAGACAACAAGGCAAAGAGTAAAAAAAAGACACAGAGACGCGCGCGCGTGGTACTTATTTAACGAAAAATTCGTGGCTCAAAGCGCGTAATTTTTACGACTCAATGTGGGTCAAGCGTAAATTTATATAAAGTGCGGTGATATCTTTTCCTCTCCTTTTTTTCCGCTCTCTCGCGCGTCGAGAGACAAAACACAGAGAGTTCATACCGCGGGTCTTTAATGAAATCCGGCGACGCGAGTGTCGGATCAGTCTTTATTCACTTCGTCGTTTCTCCTTCTTTTTTCCCCTCTGTGTCACATCAGAGGGAAGAGACGAAAAAAGGCCGCCCGCACACCTTTCATCCCATCATTTTCGTCCCTCGACACTTTCTCGGCGTGCGCAGTGAATTCGCGTCAAAGGTCGTCGTGCGTAACGAGCGTAAAACACGCGATTCGACCGTCTCTTCATTATATAGGCTCACCTTTTAACTCTTTAGCGCGATTGTCTCGATTGCCGCGACGAAAGATTGTACGGTGCGAATGTGCGCTGATCGGAGGCTGAGGTAATCGAGTTTTTTTTTCTCGCGGTGCTCGAAGAGAAAGGAGGATGATATAGTAAAGCTTTGGAAATGAAGTTTGGGAGTTTATTGTTGAACGCGTGATAAAGTGGTACGAAAATTTTAATTAAATAAGTTTGAGAGACATCGCTTCTGTACATAAGCAAACGTAAACTTATTGTCTTCAGGGACATTTTAAGTATATAGAGTCTTTGTTAAAAAGTTTCAATAAAAATAAATTATGTATAATATTTATTGTTAAAAATATAAATTCAAGTTTATAATTGAGCTGGAAAAAATCGTTGAAATATTGGAAGTATTGAGGTTAACGGATTACATTGAAAGTAAAAAGAAAATAATCATATACATCATCGATAATCGATTGCTTCTCGACACCTCGATTTCAATAATATTACACCCAATAGCCATGCATACTTATATTTTATCGCGTATATGAAAGTACAATGTCCGATATTTTTTTTTATTACAGCCGCGTGAAAGGACGAAAAGGGAAGGAAAAAAAGGTCATCGTGTCGATCGAGCACCAGCTGTCGTCTACGAGAAAGGTCTGAGCTTGTATTGTAATACCATAGTATCGCGTATCAATGCTAATATCGTCGCTGCCTTCGATTGACCGCGATATTCTTTCCCTTACAATATATACACACCCGCTCGAAAACTTTTGCCACGCGCTACCGCCTCCTCCGCGCGCAAAAACCTAAAAGAACTTGGGAGAGCTTATTTATATGCGCGCAGGTATATGTATATATATCGAGCGCAAACTTTCCGAAACGGGCAGCTTGGAAAAGGCTCAAAAGTGGCTCGAGTTCATGCATAACGTATGGAATATAAACAAAAAGTTATTTTCGCCGCGCCAACTTTATACCTCGGTGCCGTATATACGCCGCTAAACAGATCACGTGTAATATGCTCAAGTTTATATTTGTGTATCGATGCAGAGTTTTTCTTCGAAGAATGATCAGCTTTTCGGAATTTATGCAATTTTTTTATTGTTTTTGATCAAATGTTTACGGTTCTGCTTCATATACGTAGTAGTCGTTTGAGTATACGTATATGTATAATATAACTTTATCAGAAAATTTGATGTCCTTTGTCGTAAAATTTTTCACATCTCGTATTACCGTATGTTTCAAGGTATGTTTCTTTGTAATTCCGACTAAGAAATAAAACATGACTGAGGTATAAGCAGCAGCTGTATAAGGCCGTTGTATGAATGAAACATCAACATATTTAATACAATTAAAAACAAACTTTCACGCATATATATACACCTACAGCTGATGACTATGTATCGAGACACGCGGAACAACGTAGCATCAGACGCTGACCTTTTTGAGAAAATAACCGAGAAAATAAATGATCGCCGACACAGCTCGGACGTTAATTTCGCTGATTACTCATATAGAAATGATTGCTAAACATAGCGCGTTGAGAAATACCGCCGCAAAGAAGACAATCAGTTCAGAGACCCAACAAGGAAGTATCACGCGGAGATTCCACATATAAGTAGGAAACGCAAACTGACGATTATCAGCAATCTAAGCCGACACTTGAGAAAACGATACGCGCGATAAATTTTCGTCCAGTGTGCTAATCCAAAAAGATTGTGTTTGCGCCTTTGTTCGCAGCTTTCCTTGAAGAAAAAAAAGTACGTAATTACGCTTCTCTCTTCTTGTTTGTTTGTGTACGTAAATCCGGATGTCAGCGTGTGTTATCCATACGCACATCTCGAAAAACACTTGAAATTAAAAAAAAAACAGCCTTATTATCCTTTACTCACAAATTTTCGGTGATGCTCATCCAAGAATCATCGCGTGTGCGGAAATCCCAAACGCATACATTTACTCGTGATTAATTAACATATCGCGTACACACATAGACTCCACGAAAAAAAGTGTATCATCACTGAGGAAAAAAGTCGGCTAATCGACAGCGTATGTTATGTATATCCTCTCGAAAGTCTTTGGAGATTAATGAGTCCAATAATTGAGCGGTTGGATGCTGCGGTAGTTTGTACGCGTGTACCTGCTCGTCATCCGTCAGCCAACGGTGCGGTCGCTGGCCATTGCTTTACGAGCGTGCGAATATATTAACCGCGATAGCCAATTGCCGGGGATAATTGAACGGTCGCGCAACGACGGCTATTGTAGTTCACGCCGCGCTTTCGTATATTGATAATAAATGCGCAGCTATGCTGTATTATACGCTTTGCTTTCTTGGCTTTTATGGCTTCGAGCCATTTTTGGGTAATGGCTTGGGTAACGCAGGACCTGCGCGAGAAATTCTGAGGTTGAAATTCTCAAAGATTGCTTATGGAAGCGTATTAGTTAATTTTTTTATTATAGTAGTAGTGTATATAAGTGGTGGGTAGAGAGAAAAATTTGATTCAATGCCATTATTTTGTGAGTATAATATTATTCGAGAGAATAAGCAACGAATATATTGACAAATTTTACTTAAATATGTTAAAATAAATGAGATCAAAAAATGATTTCACAGCAACCATGTACAACAATTTTAAGAAAAGTCTCCGTACGCGTCTGTCTTCAAGCGATTAGGACACTACTATAGTATATCACATAACGAAGCAGCAGCAGTAACATCATAGTGTTTTGTCCTTGCAAACGGTATAATCAGCGCCAAAGCCTCCCGGCAATTATCTTGCCGGACACGTACATATAGTGCTCGTCGCCTTGGTCGAGCCTAACGATCGAATCGCGGTTCACGAACTCGAGCTATAGGCGTCCTAGCTCGCCTGAGTATAGGTATATACACAACTTCCGATGCGCGAGTTCACGGCTCCTCGTGGCGCCCATGGGAAAAGGATTACCAGGAAGTCACGCCTTTATAGCATAAGACGGCTTGTCGAAAAATAATCGCGTTACGTGGATGGGATAAAAAAGAGGCTTCCTACTCGTTTGCTGAAAATTCACAAGTGGGCTATTAATCTTGACTTAAGGAGACGCTGCAGTGAGTATAGGATTGTAGAAAAAAAATGCGCATATAAAGGAGTTTCTGTGTTTCTGAAGTGGCATACTAATGTGGTAGTTCCGGTATAGTGACGAAAATATCAATTCTTCTATTATTCGGACTGTTTTTATATTTTTATATACAAATTTTTAGAGGAATTATAATACCTTTTTAATATATGCGATTAGTGATATTCTTTAAGTTTGCATGCACAATTTTTACATACTGTTTATAAGTAACATTGGTGTAAAAATGCATAAATTAGGTGACTAAAGTTTTTGTCAGAAAAAATATCGATCGCTTTCCTTTTTTTTCCTGCAAATTCCTGGTTCATCGCCTTCTTAATAATACGTGTAAAAGCTCAACTGACGAAGTTATGCAGTAGCAACAGCGGCAGCAATCAAAGTAAAATGCGCACAAATATGCACAATTTTGAAAAGGTAATTCGTTCTGCAATGCAACAAACGTGAATGTTCCGTAATGAGCCTATATAATTAATGGGAAAGTGATTTAGCAAGTTTTTACAGTTGTCCTTTACTTCCGTCCACTATATAATCTGGCATTCTTTCACAATCACGGAATCGAGTCGGTTTATATTTATTGTTGTATTGTATAACACAACTATTTCAATCTTAAAACAGTTAATCCGCGACCCCTTGACTCTTACATTTTTTCCGCAATAAACTTATATGCGTATATGCTTGTATACGAAACCAGTTTACGCGTGTATCAGATATAAATTAAAAAAACAACTTTTATGTCTTACTTATACTCTCGAGTTCAACCACTAAATAAATAAGCCATTTACGTGTGTACATACAGACACAGCAAATGACTTTCTAATTCATCTCCATAATCAGAATTTTCCATGTTTAGTATCTCATTTATCCAAGTCGTGTCGAGCGAATGAAAAAATCAAACAGAGAGCTGTTTGAGGAAGAAAAAGAAGAAGGACGAATCGGCGAATGCTTTATGTTCGCAGAGAAGAAGAAGAAGCGCCGGATCGACTGGTCAGTGCAGCGAAAAAATTATCACGATAAATCTCGACGGCGCAATATTTCCGGCCACTGGTGAAACGTTCCTCTCTTTCGACTCTCTTGGCGACTAAATACGTGGAAGACCGAAGACCTCGTATATAAGTGGCACTGGTTCTCGTCTCTTAGCAGGAAGGCAACGATTCACATCTCTGCGCTCTGATGTGTCTTATAAATCGTGTCAAAAAAGTGCGCGAATTGAATTACATGATTAAACTAGTTCAGTTACGAATTACTTGGAACTGCCATTAATGCTGTAGAGTGACGTTAAAATTAGCCTGTTTTGCTGTTGATGCACTGTAAATGGAACCTATCTTTAATTAAATCTAATATTGTTAATAACGATCATAATTTGTTATATTATCAACTAATAACAGTAAACTCTGGCAGTTTAATCGGGATGAGCGGCCCAAGCAGTTAGGCCTATAACTAGGCAATTTTTTGGCATAGGAGAAGAAAAAGATGCGTATGTGTTATCACCTATCGACGCCAGCCAGGGAAAGACAAGTCAAAAAATGTTTTGTTTTACGGTTAGTAATATATGGCTAGGTGATACTACAGCTGATTCCACATACTCGCACATACCGTCAGTTTTTTTTTCTAAGTGAAAGTAGGATACACATTATGTCAAACAAAATGAACTTTTTAGAGCTGCAAGATTTTTCTATATTTACGACGGTATATGATTACCTTAAAACCTCATTCAAATTCATCATAAATCATTCGCACATACATATCTTCCCCAAGTATACAACTTCAAATGACGTATACAACTTCAAATGAAAGTTCGCAAGAAAACAGAAGTAAGTCCGGCGGTAAGTAGGACCGCATCCATCTGTCGTCCAAAGTGGTCATACATATAGACACGTCCTCTACTTGTCGTAATGAACCAGTTATCTCGCTTCAACATCGTGTCGTATACGAAGTGGCAAATCGAGCATGCGGACATGAGCGTTACGCACAATCGTCGCATCGTATCCTCAAACGAGCCAAGCCAGAGCAGCGTCACAGTCTAGTTGGCCTAAGGGTAATAGTTGTGGAGGCAGAAGCAGCGGTTTATCGGATTCGATCGAGAGATTGACTATACTTACTCCGCGGGATATCGAATGCAGAATGAGGCGCGATTATGGGTATATCGCCGTTTTCATTTTTTAATGCATCGTTATGGTTGATGCTTCTCTTGCTGATGAGGGGATTCAAGCGTTTTATGCGCGCTGGTGCAGAGCCTGTTGTTATTAATGATCGATGTACTTTCTAATCGGGAAGTAGAAATTTCGTATGGCTATTTATAGCTAAGAATATTATTATGCTTTGTGTTTTATCGAAAGTTTCGAATCGAACTGGAAAAGGATATCGGCTTTTCTTCATTATGTAGGTAGCTATATAGTCCTTGAAGTGAAACCAATTTACTTTTATATCGTGGTTGAAAGGTCTTTATCGAAGGATGAAAAAATGTATTCATAATGATGATCTTTCAATAATTATTTCGACATTTCTTTAAAACTAAGGACTTATTTGGTGAAACTCTCTTTCGATACTGCGATGAGGTATATATAAAAGGTCATTTATGATTCTGAGGTTTCGAGCGATTTCGAGATCGCCGATGATGACCTACTAGAATTGATTTTTACAAGAATGTAAGTTTCCTATTACAATTGTGGTATTTTCTAAACCACAATCACGAGGAATATCTTACTTTTTTATGCAAAAAGTATTGTTTCAACATCTGAACCCATTTAAACATGTTTCCAAGACAAGGCATGAAATGTCAGATACTGCGATGCAAAAGATTGTAAATGCAAAAACCATAAAACAGACGTATGATTTAGCAATACTATCGTATAAACGTTTGTTGTTAAAAGATTCTATAACGAAACTAAAAATTTGCAAATAAAAAAAAACGCGAATAAATTCTAAAAGTATCAACGAGTTCATTAATACTATTATGTCATCAAGTTTAAACAAAAGCTATGCGCGCACGTGTATTATAGAAGATGCAATAACCGGTTAAAATCGTTTATCAATCGGCTGCGTGGCCGCACGTGGCACAAAAAAAATCGACTCGTTCGAAACGACAAGTGGCGCGAATTTCCTGATCCCATGCCGCGTTCGACGAAAGATAGCGGCGTTTATGCAAATTGCATTGGGCAATATCACCTTTGCGTGTTCGCTGCTATTCCGAAATCCGGCGTGCCGTGCACGCGCTTGATTAGTGCCCACGGAAGTCGCAAAAGCTGCTGGCAAAAACGATCGGGTTCTGGGACGTGAAATGATATTATTCGCGAGAACGTTGGCTGAAAGTGATGACGGTCGTTGGTATAGCAACAGGTTGGAGTATTATTGGATGAAGGAACCGGATGGTCTTAAAAGATGATATTGGAAAGTCATAAAGCTTTATGAGTTGCTTATGCACATAGGTTTGATATTATTGTAGAGCAAGGTACATCCTTTATTTTATTCTTAGAATTTAAAATCTATGAACATTTTTCGAGAGATATTATATTTTTACGTTAAAATTAGTGCCGAACCATTTATAAACATTTAAAAAAGCAATACTAAATTCAAATCAGTCGATAAAAGACATTCTTTACCAAAGCGATTATCTATTTTATAGCCTGAAATTAATATAGTGAACACTCAACTGATGAAAGAATAAGACAAACTATAAAGAGTTCGGGATGTTGAAAAAAAATTTTTTTGCAATTATAATCAGTTCACGAAAGTAAAGTACGTTCTTGAAACTCCTTAGCTTCGCCTTAAGATGCTTTCGATACGATTCGAACAAAAAATCACGCGTGCATCGACATGAATATAATTTCCAACCCGAATGCCGCATTAATAAACCATTATTGTAAGCAATGAATGGCATTATCGACAAAGGTCTATAAAAAAAATTCGCGAAACTTATGCGAATAGCCGTTAAGCGTCTTGACGCGTCGTCGACCTCAGTGGGAGCCTCAGCGTGAATGTTAAGAGGAGAGAAAGAGAGAAAAACGGTAGTACGGCTCGTCTCGCTGCTGAATCGTTATGCAAATGGTGGTTAGGCAATAGCCACCTTTTCCCGCCGACTCGATTACTTCATTCTATTATGATATCGTATTAACGGAATGAGTTGCTGAGCCGTCGCAGCCGCGCTGCTATTCCATCCGCAATGGTGGCAGACCTTTCCCGCGCTTTCGATATGAATGCGGTGAACTACTGCTTCGGAATTTCACTATTTTTCGCATGAATTTTGGTTAACAAAGATCCTTTTCACAGAATTAGATAATTATCTGAACGAGATAAATCAACTAAAATACGGAATATATAGTTATTATGTTTGATTATTTCGGTGTAATAATAAAAGTATAATTGTGAAATTTGCGACGTAGGTATTTTAGATTTCATGTTTTATAAGCGTAGTATAGTATGCGCAATTAATAACTAGTAGAATTATCCGCGAAAGCTACCAAATTTCATTTCCAGCCACGACAACTTCCGGATTTGACGTCTTTGCCACGAAGAACGCCAAATTTCAATAGTTGCCGTGAAGAGTTGCATATTTGACATTTTCGCGACGAAAACTAATGGATTTCACGTTTTTCCCACGAAGACTAACGAATTTTACATTTTCCTACGAAGACCAAACAATTCAAATTCTGATGAAATCTATGAACTTCAAAGTGCATACAATAAAATCCGCGTATAAAAAGCTGGCCAGTACAAAAATCTATAAAGTCTAGAAAAGGTTAAAATAAAAAACAAAAACGTGAAATCCAGTAGTCTTCGTGGCAAAAAGGTGAAGTACTGTACTCTTTGCGGCAACTATTGAAATTTAAAGTTCTTCGTGGCGGGATTTGAAATTTGGTGCTCTTCGTCGCTTGGA
>UCQR01099408.1:0-12313 GCA_900474235.1 Cecidostiba semifascia | reverse complement strand
GAGAGAGAGAGAGAGAGAGAGAAAGAGCAGAAAATTAGGTGCCTAGCGCTAACTTGGATAACGAATTCAGTGTGCGTGGAAAATTACAATCTTCAGCGGACAGAATAACGTGGGATTCGACGAATCTTCAAGAAGTTTAAGAAAAAAAATAGAGGATTGTATTAATAATCCTCTAGTAGCGGTTCGCATAAATTGCAAAGTCTAATATAATATTGATTTTGTAAGCACGAATTTGTAATTTTATAACAAAATTACAACAATGGCACAATTTTTCTATTATCATTTATCAATTTCAATATTTTATTTTGTTAGCAAATATGGTTTGTGCATTGGCAAATTTTCTTTAAAAAAAGAGCGTTATTAGCATATATTTTACGTGAAAAAATAATTAACGAGTTTTCAAGTATAGAAAAATGACGGTATAATTACGCTGTTCTTTTCAAGGTAAACATTAATCAATATTTCATTTTAATAGAAATACAATATTCGTCGCCTAGAAATTTCGAAGGGAGCCGAAGTTCAGTCATGTGAAGTAGTTATGCGAACCTGCAGTTCTTCGACGGAGTGTAAAACAGTATATTTTACATAAAACTAAACTCAATCATGTATCAAATAGCTCCAAAATTCAGAAATAATTATGATTGGGTATATATTCTGAAGAGTGAATTATCAAAATATTCGAAACCATATCAGATTTATATGTTTATCAATGATACTACGAGTATAAATGGGCAGTGCAATTTTATCTTTAAAGAATTAATGCAAGAAACACCTCTATTTAATAAGAATTTGAAGAAGCTGATGTCTAATGATATGGATTTGATAAATCTTTCTCAGTTCAGTAATGTAATGTCAGTAAAATTTTCAATTTTATTGCATTTTGCTCTTGATAACAGTACAACCACGCTTCATAATGTAATTGATTATTTGGCACATTTTTTTCATAGCACAAGGCCAATGTGTCTGCTAATTATTTTTGTTTATGATCGCGCAAATGTTAATACTTTTCTTGAAATACTAAAATATGCCTGGATTAAAAAGTTTCTGAATATTTCAATTTTAAAAATAATACTACAAAATGGACCAGCTGTGCTCTACAACTATAACCCCTTCAATCATTTTTTTAGAGAAGAAATTTATTCGTTGAAGACTGAGATTTTTCCAGATAAATTGAGAAATGTTTACAACTATCCTTTTAAATTTTTTGGGGCCCAATATATGCCATTCATGAATTTAACTAAAGAAAACGAAATCACCGGTTTGGACACTAAGCAAATTTATTTTCCCCTCCTAATTGTAGTTACGAAAATCATGAATTTTTCTCTAAGGTATGTCCACCATGAAGAAGGATTATCAACATTTACGGACTTCGTCAATTCAGCAAAGCGACAATTCCAAGCGGAAAATATAAATGCAATGATAATACCAGTAATAATAAATCTTGAAATCGGAGACCTATCATCAGTACCTATCGAATATAAATTTAAGACATATAATGCAGTTGTACCCATATTACCTACAAAAAGTAATTTGTATGGTAATATTTTGAATATAATCTTTGCTTTTATGTCAATCGTCATATGTACGAAGTGTCTACTACGACTGTTACATATAAAAGGAAAAAGGTTTAATATTTTCAACATTATTCAAGTTCTTATCGGTACAACAACGAACTTTATTCCTAAAAACTGGATGGCTAGATTAATTTTATTGGGTCCCATTTTTGTTTCTCTATTTAACTCTGTCTACTATTATTCGGAGTTCATGAACAGTATCGTATTACAACATAACATCGAGTTTGATACCTTCAAAGAGATTGATGAATCTGGTCTTCAACCATTCGTTAGCAACGTAGTTGTAGATATCGTTTTTGGCGAAATTGATGATCAGCACATTAAAAATCTAAAGTTAAAGTTAAAAGTCACAATGGATGATGGTGAAGTTTGTTTGAATCAGCTGGTAAGAAAAAGAAACGCAATTTGCATACTATCTTATGAAAAAGCTATATACGAAATTAAAAAATATCAAGATTCTGATAAAAATTCAATAATGAAAATAGCAAAGCCTTATTTCAAGAATATGATGATGTCATATAAATTGGATAAAGCATCACCTTACTCTACTAAGTTTTTAGAAATCTTTCGAATACTAAATGAAGCTGGTATGGTTCAAATGTGGTTACGTGATATCGAATTTCGCACACAGCCTAAGACAATCAATCACGAGGAAGATATTATAAGTACAGAATTACTTTTAGGAACTTTCTTTATGATTCTAAATTTCGGATATCTATTAGCATGCGTTGCATTCTTTTTTGAGTGGATTACATACCTACTGAATAAATACATTGTTACAAACTAAAAATCTTGTTACTCTTGCAAATAAAATAAAGTTTGTAGCACCACTATCATGAATATTTACGTTAATTATTATTGTAATGTCACTGATTGTAAACACGCCCGAAGTCTCAATAAAAGCTGATGTATTTTAAACTTTACAAATTTCGTCTTATTCCTCAAAAGCTTAAATCTCTCGATTAAGCCATCGAAGTATAATACTCAAATTATGGCAGAAGAAATTAAAATGATGGCATCTCGGACAATTGCTGATTTTTCTCTCCCTTACACGCGTTGTACGGCAATTTTTGCTATATATGTATATACATACACACACTCTTCTTTTGGATTCATCGAACGCAATGTTTGTTATTCTTTGTACGTTATATCATATCTTGTTAAAGTAGTATTTCTTCTTTTGTTAGTAATATTCGAAAGTATACCTATATGATAGCGATTCACATAAATTTGAAAAAAAAAACGAAGTTTTAATAGCAAAGTCTAAATTATCAGTAATTAGTAAGCACGAGGTTGCCGCTTTACAACAAAATTACAATAATGATGGCAGAACTTTTCTCAAGGTAAAAAACATTTATCAATCAATATATCAGTTTATTAGCAGTATGGTTTGCGTATTATTTTCCGTGAAAATAGAGAGTTATTATAATAGCTTAACATAAATTAAAAGAATATAAAAACTTTAATTATAACGAGTTTGCGAGTAACTATATAACAATTACGGTAATGACACAGCTCTTCTCAAAGTGAATCATCAGTCAATATCTCATTTTGTTAGAAATACAATGTTTGTCGCCAAAAAATTTCGAAAGAAGCCGGCGTTCATTTCAAGTGAAGGATTTACGCGAACCTAAAATTCTTTGACAGAGAGTGTAAACCACTTTTTCGAGAAAATTATTATGCAGATGTCGTGGTGAGAATCGCGTGGAAATGAATTATTTTTAAGCATATACAGCTTAGCAAGTGTAGTCTGATGGCATAACTTGATTCTATAAGCGAAAAGTTCATCATTTAAATACATTTTTTTACATAATAGAATGAAAACAGCTTCAACTCTGCAATTAATGCTTGTATAATCAGCTTAAAAGCAGAATAATCGACAAACTCTTCTACATACAAGCACAGCATCCAGAAGAGAAAACATACGTCGTTAAAGCCAAGGAATCTCGTAAAACCTAGCCTTTCCTACAAAAACCGAAAATTCCCAGCAAGAGATCTCGACATAAATTCGCGACCGCGACACATTACATAGTACACACAGCATCCTTATTCTCACCCCTATCCAATTTCAAAACTTGCAACAGTCTAGCCGCAAACACAATAACTGTCAGCTCGGATGTGGCGAGGTGAGAGTTGACGACAAGTCGCTTTTGGAGCGAGTTTTCCATCCCTCGAACTTTACTTTCGCGCCTCATGAATTCTTCGCCCCACGACGTGCGGCCGCAAAGTTCCTACTTGCTGAGAGTATACATTATGAGTATACGAGAGGAGGTGAGATTTTTTTAATCTCAAAAAAGTTGCCGAGGGGAGAGGTAATGTACCTTTTATCTACGAGCAAGTCTTACAGGAGATGGCACTTGCGGCTTGATATGATGGGACCGCGTTGAGAATGAGTGATGTGAGAGTGCAGCGTAATTTTGTTTGAAAGGTTTTTTTAAAAGTTTGGCCGAACTCCGCTATACATGAATATTTCTACGGGAAATATGAAATAACTAGGGACACACTAACCCGTACACGTGTGTTTTTTTTCAGTGTTCTTTACATCATTCCGATGAATGCGGTCGCGAACGAAAATTTTGTAGGACCTACCTCCAGAACAAAAGTACAAAAAAAGAGTCCCGTAGAAATGCTCATATGCGATACTGGTGCCAATTTAAAACGCGCCACAAATAGCAACGTTAAAACTCTAAGTTTTAAATTTGATTACTTAAGATAACAATTGTTATCTTTTCAAACGTATTCTATAATGCACCAGAGTTATAGTACTTAGCATTTTTTAAATCAGCAAAATACATAAAACAACGAAATATCATTCATAATATTGATTTCAACACACTCGTATCAAAGGAAAATCGCATAAACCATCAGAAAGCTCACTCGCATAATGAGACATTACAGTAGCGCGGAATTTCCCATAATACGCGTATCAGTTCAGCAGTGCATAAAAGTCCGTTTGCGCATATAAGCGTAACGTCCCTCTCTCGCAGGTATATACATATAGGTATTTCCATTCCTATTGCTCCCTAGAGAGAAAGGCGATCTCCTTCTTCATACCTCGGTCGTTGTGCCATCGATTCTACCGCGAGTTGTCGACCCCCGCATTATATGCGGCAAAGCTTGTGACTGTATAGTATGTATCTTGATGAAGACCGGAAAGATCCGACACGAAAAAAAGGACTTTAGTTTTTTTTCTCTCTCTTTGACGTCCGTGTTTCGCGCGACTTTTCGTACAAACGCCCACATCACTGAGGCAATTGAGAAAAATGAAATAGTAATAATGAGTCATATTAGTGGTCATCAAAGTTTCTGTTGTTTGCTCGCTTTGTGTCGACCCCCGTATTATTGACTTCGAAACTTCAAATCCCCACTGGCTATTGTACACCCTTAACAATTAAACGACGTCCTTTGTGCGACTGCAAAATTCCTCCAAAAAATCTAAAGCAGTTAATGATGCCTCAATGAGATTCATCAGTCGACACATCTTCTACTACATTATATATCTATACGTGCTGTATACACACATCAGGTGACTCGCCGATTGCAGATCACGTAGATAAATAATCAAATTAGACGAAGCCGAGAGAGTTTCCACATGCCATATATAGCGAGCTTCGATTTTATTGAATCTCGGCGTGCCATCACATCCCTCGAGAACGGCAGTCGTGTTTTCCTGATGCGAGCACCAACTTTTTAACGAAGTTCAGTAGCCCTATATACTGACAACGCGCGCCGCGGGAAAAAGTTTATACACTGGCAAAGGGCCATGTGCGCTTGCTTCTGTATGCGTACCTATATATGTCCGCGCTTTATATCCTTCGTCGATCAAAGTGTACGTGGGCTGCTGGTTCGCAGAATGCAAAAGAGCGAGTTTTTATTCAGTTTTGCAGAAGGATATCGCTTTTCTGCTGATACGTAGGGTGAATTTTATTGTGAAAAACATGGGATGCAGATGTTGAAGTTCCAGCTTATTTTTACGCGGGGGCTGGTATACGTATACTACTGCAACAACTTTTAATTTGTTTATAGTTTTTATTGTGCTTGTAACGTGATATATTTTCATGCGTAAAACATTTTGTTATTGTGAAAAACTCAAAGTGGTTTTGAAATACGATCTGGTTACACAAAAAAATGAATTCCCTCATCTATATGTATATAACACAATCGCATTATAAGATTCTCAAATGATAACACGCAATGTATTCCCCGTTATATAATGTAAACCGCATTATTTCCGTGTTACAGGAGGATGGCGATTACAACAGTCCAAGCATTCAGGGAAAAATCCTTCAGGAACAGGCACAGATATGCAAAAATGGCTCGAGCGTCCAGCCCGGTACGTATATATACTGATGTGTACAGTTCCACACACCACTCGAAAAGCTCCGTTGTTTATGTTCTCTTTCACGGCACTGACAGTTTGCGGAACCGCCTTTTCTGTCTCTAATTCTTTGTTCTCGACAGAAACGCTTGGGACTATTTGTTTTCCATTATTCGGCGTGGCTAAATTGACGGTTCGCAAAATTCCGAATGATATGCATCAGTGAATAATGGACCGGATGAAGCTGGACTATAAAGAGGATATATATGGAAGGGACAATGGACGAAATCAAGCTTTTCTCAATAGTTCATGTAAACGATAGTGGAATTTCAAAACTTTCTCCCGCAGATTTTGATGCGCTGAACATATCTATAGTATAGCATATCTGATATTCATTTTCCTGCATTCAGTGCGGAGAGAGCTGTGTATGCAGAGGATCTGCGCCAGACTTCCTATTGTCGATTTGATAAAGCGCAAACCTATCGTGAATACGTGAACAGAGGCTTCTCTGATGTGACCACCAAATTTTACGCGTTAAATTGTATATTTGATGATTTTGATGATATTGTTATAACCAACTTAATTTGAACACATCTTAGTAAAGGGATACGTCTGTTAAGAACAGCTGCTAGTCTCAGATTCAAAGATAAAAATAGTTTTGATATGTTCGAGTTTTGATGTTCGAATCGCTCGGACATAATAGTATTACTGTTTATATTTTAAAAGCAAACAGTCTATTTTAATCTAATGCTGAATAATGTTACTCGTTTAGTATTAATGATTTGCAATTTTGTTAACAATTTAAGGATTTTTTAAATATTAAAATCACTTCTGAAACCGCCTAATACATATGTGTTCCTTCCGATTGACACGTCATGCAACTGACACGTGTCAATCAAAACAGCGTCGACAATTGTATAACAGTATGAACTAAAAGGTAGATTATTGTGTATAGTACAATTATCTCACATTCAAGTGGTTTATATACCGACGTAAAACAGCCTTACTTATATATTTCGTAGTTTTATTTCTATTATTAAAAAGTCATCAGCGACTTTAGGTAAATAGCCAATCCTGCTTGAATCCTTAAAGAAGCTTTTACGCTGTAGTCTCGTCGTCTTCTTTAAAGATTTTCTTCAAGGCGCTTAATTGAAATTGGCGATGTTATCATGTGCAACAGAGACTTCTTTGGGGTTTATCAAATCCAAGATCCACACGACTTGTGAGCTCATCTCGTTGGCTCTCTATATTGCCCTCTATTTTTCTTGAAAAGAAATGAAATTCTCTGAGAGCTTAATTCTCTTTGCGAGCTATTGCGTTGACGAACAACTGTTGATATTTGTAATTTAATTCGTCAGAAGAACATAATCATCTATATCCTTATTTCTTACTCTCGGGAAAGTTTTACGCACTCATTTTAACAACGCGACGATTTAAATAAACGTTCCTCTTGATACAGTTGAGAGCTAAACTGCCGTTAACTTGTCGCTTCTGCTGCTTTATTTCTTTCGAAATGGATGACAGTAAATATTATCATTTAATTAAAAAAAAAGTGCAATGAAAGCTTCTACTATATTTATTATTCACTTTTAATTATAGTAGTTTTACTTTTTACTTACTTTTCTTCATTTACAGCCTGAAATGCCTACTTGTTACTATATGTTTAAGTAAAGCCCAAACTACCATTCGATGAAATAGTAGCAGTTAATATTTACATAACGAGTTTTGAAACATGCATAATCTAGCTATATTCCATAAAGTCCCAACACAAAACTTTTGTTAAGCAGTTAATTAACGGTTAATTAATATGTCCAGTGTAATTTTGATAATCACTAAAGTTCACTGACTGTCGCAAGTGTCATTATGTGGACACACTGGCATAGAACCACAATCGACTGGCACAATTCATTCAGGCTTAATTATCTTTTGTCATAATACAACCCCGCATAAAAAAAGAAAACGTAAACAAAAACACATCACGCACACGGTATCCACGCATAAGTCACTCGGTGACAGTCGCCGAGCCGTCTCCCAATTAGTCCACAAAGAACCCGAATAAATAATTCTTGCATCTGCATACATGTCCACCTACTATATATATACACGTGCTTTGTTCGGACTCGACACAGACGTTCAATTACACGCGGCGGCGACGACGACAAACGAGAATCGAGCTTCACGCACACATCAAAGTTTCTCTCTCATTTTCGCTCGAAATAACCGCAAGTTTTATTGTATGTACACATTTTATATCTGAATTGAGCATCGCGAAAAGTTCATATTAGAGGGAAAATAATCGGTTTACAATATTGTTGCTATATAAAAACAAAGAATTTTTTGAAGCACAGCTTTCAATGGTACACAACTTTTATAACTTTGTGCATTTTTAATTAGCTGCCCTTTTTATTACGCTCGGTTTATTTTCTTATACGTTCAACAATACGTATAAACTTTGTTTCCAGTATACAGCGTTCAACGATCACAAAAGATTTAATCAAGCTTGATCGAAAGAGAGAGAATTAAAAATTGTTGAGTTTACAGAGCGCGTTTTACATTATGTTCGCTCTTTTTGCGATGCTATTCCCGCGGGCGCACTGATGATTTGAATTATTATTTAAAAAAAGTGTCTTATAATCGATTTCACCATATCTTACACGTATTATCAGTACATGCAGTTTTCGATGAATTATATATAGAGTCTCGACGACGACCTCTCGACAACAGCTCTCATTACAATTCTCGTTCGGCGACTATATCTCGTAGTTCCTGAATTAAATACACTTTCGAAGTGTAGTCGCAAGCTTCGAGAGTAAAGTCCCCGCGAGGGATATAAGGGAAATGGATTTCACAGACTCTTGCGTGAACTAAGCGAGACTGCGCTTCTGCCAGCGACGATATATAATATAACTTTCTTTCTTCCCCTGTGTGTCAGAGGACACTCCTCCGGGGCATAAACTTCATTCCTCTAATGCAAGGGACTTTTGCCATCAGGATAACGCGTTATTCTCGAGAATAAGGAAAACGTATAATTTATTCATGACTTTTCAGTATGTGCTGCCATTTAATTTAACAGTTATATATATATAGGTGGACGAGTAAAGCACACATCGTTATAGTACATGAATATTCATATTTTTTTCGCGGCACAAATTGCGCGCGGATGAAAGCTATACTCTCGCTGTCGTTTACGAAAAAAAAAAAACTGTAAAAAGCTTTACAGCTGCAGACTTTGCTACAGCTTTTTTTTCACATATTGGATACGTGTGATATCGTCTCTGATGATGGTGCGGTTTTTACGCGCAGTATTCAAAACTCTTCCTGATGCGACCACATTCAAAGCTGGACCATCCATCACGACAAAATAATAAAAGCCGAAGGAATATATCAATCTCTTGCAGCGCGAGACGTCTATATTCTGACATATAACACGCAGTCAAGGCATGCATAGAAGTATACAGCCTATAACTCGATACATATGTTATTGATTTTTAAACTACAATATAAATAAAAAATTTTCAATAACTTTATACACATCTTATCGAATCGAAGACGGCAGTATAACGTCGTTCCCTAATGCATCACTCTACACAATAATAAACCGGAAATTCGAGATGCGCATGTATATAATATCCAACGCAGTTGTGTCGATGCGAACTCGGAAAAAGAGTTTTGTTGAAAAGGGCTGTATTATATATATAGCACTGCAAGAGCTACAGTCAAGTTATAGCCAAAAGGAATTCGATATAAGTCTCTCTCGAGCTGTTTACGAGGATACATCTCTCGGGGAAATATTGAAGAGAAAAGCGTCGCCGTCACGGGCGATTAACTCTCTCTCTCTCTCTTGCGCAGTACGAGTATCGACGCGACGATTTTTATCATCGCGGCGCGATAAACAGTTTATTAATACTTATATACGAAAAAGAGAGACAGAGAGAGAGAGATAGAATCGCGATTTTTCATCTGGAAATTCTTGGGTTACTTATATATAAACACGTGCGAATACTCTGAATTTCTGAAAACAGCTGATCTGCCATGTATAGATTGTTTGAATCGTATTATATACCTATAAGTGTTTTGAAAGAGGGTGTAACTTTCAATCGTATAGCTATTATATACAAGAGATATATTGGATTTTAATGGGAATCGATACGCAGAGGAAAGGGAGGGGAAAAAGAGTTGACGGCCGACATGGCGCCGAGCCGTAAAAACGTGTGCGCATTTAAAAATGGACTTTACACCCCTGCCTCGACGACATCAGTTTCCAATATTTTCTAGCGAACTTTTTTACATAGCGATGATCAAAAACGTGACGATCGATCGCAAACTTTTTTTAAACTCGACTTTCACGTAATACACGAAAGAAAAATAAAAGAGAGCGTTTAACAGAGATTCAAAGTCGAGGATATATAGAAGCGTAAAATTTCTGGGGCATAAATATAACGCGAGAGAGATCGGCCTCGTCTTGTATACGAGAATACAATTTATTACACTTATCGCAGATTCGATCGCGAATCGATGTGATCAGAGCGTCAGCGTAATAATCGTAGCAATATATATCACAGTTATACGATCTCTCTCGACTCGTGCATGGAAATTTCTCTCTCCAGTAATCAGATTCTTCTTATATTCTCGCGTAATTTTATAATTTACGTATACTTCAGTGATTCACAATAATTATTATATCAGAATTTTTAAAAGTCGATCTTTCGTTGGAATCTTCATTATAGGAAAAATCGAGCGATGAGAGCGAACTTTGATAAACCAGTAGATAATCCACGAGTTCTCCGACTTTTTTCTTCTCCTACATATACTATACTGAAATGGGATATTGAGAGTGACGTGAATTAAAGATCGTTTTACTGACCCATAAAATAACGTTATTTTTAGTCGTGCTCGTTTTATTAATACCACAGCACAGATAAAAAGCGTTTTTTTGTGAAAAGTTTTAAAATGAAAGGTATACCGACACGCGAGTGTCTCTCGTTCATTTCGATAGAAAAAAAAAATATACACACACATCAAAATAAATAATCTCGATATTATATGCATCAAAAATCGAATAAACCTCGACTCACCGCTTTTAATAGAAAATCTATTGCGCAATCCTCTTGTCTCATCTCTCTCCACAGGAGACACTCACACGCACATAACAGCGTATATTATCCTTTCCTCAACCCCCCGCCATTATAATCAAGCGCGTAGTTTCCCGGAGACACGCACGCGCGTCCCATCACAGCCGAGTTGACGCTTAAATCTTTAATACCATATAATAAAGCCACGTGATATGCGTCCACTTTGTCGGAGAACAAAATTCTTCCATCGAACCTAAATCTTCAGCGACGCAAGTTCTATAGAGTTCGGCGACGCAGCTTTTTGTGCTCCTTTTCTCTTCTCCGCTATCAGCTCATGTCGAGAGAATGTATTATTACGCTCCCAGAACGTCGTCGTCGCTGCAGAGAGGGCAAAAATCGGATGATTGTGCAAGGGACCGAGAGGAAGAAATCAGGTTGAAAAATCGCGAGATTTATCACGGACACTCTGCCATTTGGGAATTTGCACGAGAGATCGATGACGCTCTCGTACCTATATAGGCTAAGTTTCTTTTTTCGAAGATATGAGCGTATTCGTGAGAGAATTTTAGATGTATATCTTGCTATATGTGTGTACCTATATAATTCGCCTTGTATAATCGAGTAGCGGATCGAAGTCGTTGTCGTCGACCATAAAAGTTTCATGTGTATACGACCTTCGCTCGGATGAATCTTCCTGATGGTTATGATACAACAGAGAGGCTTGCTTCTATTCTTCTAGGAGAGATGAAATTCGCTCGTATCGGGTCCTATTTAAATATTGAAGAGACTTTTCATCCTAATAATACGAAGGAGGTTGATCCCCGTCCCTATAACTCGGAATTGTGTGTGTATTATATTATTAGGAAAGGGACGTAGATTCGTTCACGTTTAAGTGGATGCAGTCAGGCTATGGTGAGACATGACTTGTGTATATACTTGTTCTAAACATTCTCATATAAGTCCGCTTCTTTTTGACTCAGCTGGAAATTATGCGATACATTATATATACACAATAAAACACACTCGATGATTAATTTCTGCCTTGATGATGTTGCTGTTGTTTACATCACAGCCATAAATTAGAATCGTATAGTTTATATAAATATATATTATATCGTGTGCAGTATATATATATATTATATGTTAATTTACACATCACGAAGGGGAGAATACTGCACTGCAGAGAAATTTGAAAACGAGTTATCTATTATACACAGCAATACAAGTCCACTGAAGCAAGTGCATTCGTTTTTCTGTCCTCAGGCTGGTGTCCGACATCGTGGGACGGGATCATGTGCTGGCCGTCTACGCCACCCGGCGAAGCGGCTGTTCTATCCTGCCCTCACTAC